>JASGAU010396897.1:0-26493 GCA_030220045.1 Australoheros facetus
CACACACACACACACACACACACACACACACACACACACACACACACACACACACACACACACACACACACACACACACACACACATATATATATATAAAGCACTGAATAGGTTAGAAATTGTGACTTTCCCCTAAAATGATAATGTTGCCCTTCAAACGTTGCTTCCTCCTTTTGTAGCAATAACAGCATTGCTCATCTTTGCCTGCCACTTTGGATAATCTGAAGACTTTTCACCCTACGCATGCTTACTGAAGCGACTCTCACAAGTCTGATTTATTTGATGGACATTTTTTACTTAACATGCAGTCAAGCTGTTCCCACAGCAGTTTGATAGGTTTGAGATCAAGTGACACTGTTGGGCACTCCAATGCAGGCGGAGTACCAGCTGACTACCTCTTTTCGAGACAGTTTTTTCATAGTTTAAAACTTTTCTTTGGCTTTTTCTTGTTGTGGGAGGAAAATGGTTCCAGTCAAGTGTCATTTACAGACTCTTTTATCCTGTACAAATCTTTCCCACTATCACAGCACAACCCAAAATATAACAGTCTGTGTCCTTTTTGTCCCTTTTCTGACCCAGACCCCTCCAACTTGGATTCAACTGTCTATATTATTTTTAAACTCATCCTGTGCCCATTGTCTGTGCTCTGCTGTCCATCTCATTTGGCTTAGACAAGCAGGTCATTGTTTTGCTAATCTTTCTTCTACATAGAAATAAGACCGTACAATTTAGAAATTGCTTATCAGACATAAGCTTGTTCTAACTGATAAATAAAAGTGCACGGTATTCATGAGGTCACCCAAAAGTGTCCATCCTACATCTTCAGTATTCAAACCCATCATGTTCATGAAATAAAAACGGTTTATTGTTATAAATACTTAAGGTTCTGACTGAGGCCTCACTATTAAGACCCCTATAGGACAATCTATCATTTTATGTGCGCTTGATTATGGTGATTGTTTATATGTGCGAATGCCTGCTGGCCTCTGCTCTTTGCTTAAACTAAATTGTTAAAAGTAATGTTACCAGATTTTCTGGTTCCTCTTAGTCACACTGGATTTGGAAAGACTAGAATTAAATGTTTTGCTGCCTACAAAAAACTAAGAAGCTACATTTTCTTATTTCATTGGTACACTTAAGTTGTCATTTATGGGTCCAGGGTGGCTCAGTGGGTGAGCAGGCAAACATGTACGCCACATGGCTATGATGCAGGTGGCCCAGGTTCGTGCATGACCCATTGCCCTTCGCTGTGTGTCTTCCTTTATTTATATCTACCTGCAACTACTCTTGAATATGCTTGTTTTTAAATTTGTGAACATGTGTAATGTGTCTTTGTTCAGTGCAGTGAAAAAGTATTTGCCCCCTTTCTGGTTTCTCAGCTTTTTTTCATATTTGTCACACTAAATGTTTTCCGATCAAACTAATTTTAATAGACAAAAAATAATCAGAGGAAACACAAAATGGAGTTTTTAAATGATGATTTCTATTAAAGAAAAAAAAGCTATCCAAACCTACCCAGCCCTGTGTGAAAAAGTAATTGCCCCTCTCGCTAAATCATGTGATGTAACTGTGATGAACTACAGTGTTTTACAAGCTTAGTTCAATTTACCTAACCACACCCAGGCCTGATTACTGCCAGACCTACATGTTGTTGAATCAAGAAGTCTCTTAAATAGAATCTGTCTGACAAAATGAAGGAGGCCCAAAGATCAAAAAGCAGCACATCATGCACTGATCTAAAGAAACAGCTGACAAACAAAGTCATTGACATCTATCAGTCTGGAAAGGGTTACAAAGCCATTTCTACAAAGAACATCAGATGAAGAGTCAAACATGGTGGTGGGAGTGTGATGGTCTGGGGCTGTTTTGCTGCTTCAGGACGACTTGCTGTATTTGATGGAACCAGGAATTCTGCTTTCTACCAGAAAATCCTGAAGGAGAATGTCCGACGATCAGTTCATGCCCTGAAGCTCAAGAGCACTGGAGTTATGCAGCAGGACAATGATCCAAAATATGACAGCAAGTCCACCTCTGAAAACCCAGAGAAAGAAAAGAAAATGAAAGTATTGGAGTGGCCTGGTCAAAAGCCTGGAGTTTAAATCTGACTGTCATGAAAGGTGCTGTGTGGCAGGACAAAAGGTACGTAATCCAAGGAAAACCAAGACGCTTCAGGCACGCATGGAACGAGCGAGACACACAAGCATGAGCAGCGAGCTGTTGACGATGGCGCGACAAGGAGCGGAGAAAAACAGACAATATAAACACACAAGGTAATTAGGGACAAGCAGCTGGGAAAGAAACAATACAGGAAGCAAAACTTACTACAGTTCACACAGAACAGGAGACTAAGAACTGTCAAAACAAAACAGGGAATGACCAAACACGTCAGACGGAAATGCAGACTTGAGACAGAACCCTGGGGGGCAGGCACGCTGAGGAAACAGGGGAAGACTTAACTGCACGTGGGACATGGAAAACTGAAGCAAGGAATTAAATACAAATGAGCAATGACCCAGAACTGAACGTAAACAATCAAAACTCTGAACCCTTGACCATCAACATTGTGCCTCAAACACAAGAATTACATCTACTTGTCCTCTTGCTCGGTCGCACCAAAGCCGCCTACTGTTCTTTCTATTCTGATAGTTCTGCAATGGGAGTAGTACACAGTGCTCATTGAGAATAGAATCAAAGAGTGATGCTACAGAAACTCTCTGCCAGCCAAAATGCAGTGCTCCTTTAATTAGCATGATAGTCTTCACCTATGCTCAAATAATTGGAAGAGAATGTTTCTAATGAATGTGTCTGAGAAGACATGCAGAATAGCCTGGCACCTCAGTGGTTTGGTCTTATCTTTGAAGCTGAAAGATCAGTTAAAATGGTTTTTACAGCTGACGCTTATCAGCTCATGCCAGAAACTTACAGGTGTGCAGCTGTTCATAGAGAAAATACTTCACTTTCTAAAATATTGGGTTTTGGGAAGACACTGAGAAGTCCCCGAGGTGTAATATGGATGCATTTATTAAGTTCAAAGCTCAGTTCAAAGGTGCTGTTTTATTGTTATTATGCAGCCCGCAGTGTGCACAGAGTTGGTCGGCATCATCGGTCATGTGGCACAGCACAGTGATGGAGTGTGTTTACGGAGCAAGTAAAGCAACCTGAACTGATAGGGTAAAGGAGATGGATGGGAGAAAGAAGAAAGAGCAGATGGATGGAGTTCCAGTTGTGCCGGGGGGGCGGCAGTGTGTTGGTGGCAGAGGTCAGTGCACTGCTGCGATCATTTGTCTCTCACAGGGATAGGCTCATGCATAACGAGTAAAGAGCATCCACCGTTGTATGTTGACTGTATTATGTCCAATTTATGTGTGTGAAGACGTCTGTGCGAGTGATTTGATGAATAAGTAGGAACGTGTTTGAACTTCCACACTGCTCCACAATCCCCCACCACTGTCAAATAATCCCTTTTCTTCTGCCAATTTTTCCCTGTTTCTGGATTGGTCTGCCCGAGATAATCTGGGATTAGAGCGAGCAGTCAGGCCTGGTGTGTTTCTCATTCATTTAAACTGGGCAGACATGTTCAGCATCCACAGGTCATCTGCTGTGAGCCTCAACATGCTCTATTACAATCCATGTAAAGGCAAAATTTAGCGCATTCAGGCATTTTGCATACCAAACCAAGACTAAGAACAAATGTGGCTGCTACATCAGAGCAACAGATGAAGGCGATTACATGATCACATTCATCACTTTTCAGTAATCTGATTTCTGTTTCTGTTTACACTTGTCATGCCCAGGACACACTTGAAAAAGAGATTTTAATCTCAATGTGTTGTTTCCTGGTTAAATAAAATAAAATAAAAATTCTCCGTCACCATTTTTCTGCCACTGTCTGACGTTTGTCTGCAGATTCCTTATACCCAGTGATGCTGTACCTTATCACCGTTTTGTAGTCCCCTCATCCAGGTGTCCTCTGGCCTTATTAAGAACTTGTATTAATTCACTATCATCCACTGTCCATCATGCGGATAGCTCTATTAAACAGAAGTAATATGCCCTGCAGAGGAGCACTATGCCTCTGATGTTTCATATTCATTGAAATGAATTAACTGATTACAGGAATATGTGCTTAAGTGAAGATGTGACAATACTCATTTACAGCCATCTGTAAAAGAAAGAACCGTCAGATTTTGATCCACCATGCATAATCGACAGCAGCTTCATTTTCAGCATGACAGTGATGCCAAACACACTGATAATGTAGTAAAAGCATACCTGGATAGAAAAACACACAATGGGGGGGATCATCTTGACAGAAAATGGAACAGAAGGCAGTCAACACCCAGAGAAGAGCCTACTTACAGTAGGTCTACTTCAAAGAGTCTGCTTAAAGAAATGACGAGAAAGCTGCCTCAGAGAGTCAGGCTGTGTTGAAGAACAAAGCTGGTCACACCAAATATTGACTTTCAAGCTCATTAGAACTGCACAAACTGTTCGAACAAATGTGGCAGCTGTGCACTGGCTTCATTTTTAGTCAAGGAGGTTGCTACAGTACTTGATGTAAGCACTCTCACAGATACAGCAGTAAGACTTACACCAGTAATGAGCATTTTCATACCACAGCCGTGCTTCTGTTGACCTTTTTACAGTACAATCAATAACAGACACTAAAAAAAAACAGTAGTGAGTACTATTGATTGAAAATGTGGTCAGGTTTGCATTTATTTATTTTTAATATCTCTTGATGGTGACTGAGGAAGTACATTTAAGTCTCAGATTACATACACATCTAACTTCTGCCACAATTTAAAAAGGCTTCTTTGCATTGAGAATAATTTGTCATTTAGACAAAGACATGACAGTTGCAAACAGGCTCTGTTGCAGGGTTTAAATGTACTCTCAAACTGCTCTCATCAAACCTGAACAGTTCCTCTTCACTAATGACTCTCTAATGGAAAGTAAATACTTTATAACGCTTGAGAAGTGTGACATAGAATTGCAATCACTCCGAATGAGTCTATTCAAGAAAAAAAAAGTTTCAAACAGATGAACCATTTATGTCTCTATGAAGTGCATGTAGAATATAATATTGATGTAGCTAAGGTTTTAGCCAGGAGTTGGTAATTACTCTTTCATCAAATAGGGAACACGTTCATATGATAGTGAATGAGGCCAGTTGGGAAGATTTCTGTGTATAGATAACATCTAACAACTTTAGGCAGTTGTGTGAATGAAGACTGTGATGTGAAAGGGTTTAAAAAATATAGTAGACTCAGATTAAACTGAAAGGAAGAGTTACCTTTCAGTGAAGTGAATGGGTGTGGGTGGAAAAGTGCTGCAGTGCTTCGTACTGTTGCCTCACAGCAAGAAGATCTGCGGTTTGAACCTCCTGGTTGGCTAGAACCGCTCCGTGTTGAGTTTGCACGTTCTCTTCCTGTTCTCCTATCCCTGCACAGGGTTTCCTGTGGGTTCTCCGTGTTCCTTCTGCATGTTAAGTTGATGGCTCATTCTTAACTATCCACAGGCATGTGTTCAGCCCCCTCAACCCTAATTAGGGTAAGAGGTTACAAAAAGTCAGGAATTTCTGATGATGGACTTTTGCTCTGCTTGATATAAAATGCTAATTTTGGTACTTGAGTGTATTATTAAGTGATAAAGCGATAAATATATCAATAGTTCAGGTCAATATGCATTGTATTGACATTAATACTAATTTAAACAAAGTCAAAAACATGCAATCTGACTGAATCACAGGAAATAGAGATACAGTAAATGCAACAAATTAATAGATAACCTCTACTCAGTGGTAAAACAGAATTATTTTAATAATCTTTGTCTTGTGCGCGCGCGCGCGCACACACACACACACACACACACACACACACACACACACACACACACACACACACACACACACACACACACAGGCAACTGTGGCTCAGGAGGTAGAGCAGGTCAGCTGCTAATTGAAAGCTTCGAAGCTGGTTTGATCCCTCGCTTTTCTGTTCCACATGCTAAAGTCACCAAAATCAAGATACTGAACCCCAAATTGCCCCAAGGCATCCATTAGAGTGCGAGTGTGATTGTTAGAAAATGCTGAAAGAGTAAAGCGTTGTATAAATGTGTGAATGGGTGAATGTGACTTGTAGAAAGTGCTTTGAGTGCTCAGTTCAAGTAGGAAAGCGGGAGTGGGAAATAGGTGCAGCAATTTACTGTAATGTGCAAAACACTTGGAAATATAGAATATAAGGCATAAATGGTTTGTACAATTCTAATGAGCTTGAAATTCAGTCGTCGTCTTCTTCTTTCGGCTGCATGAAGCCAGTGCCAATCAGATACTTTCCAAAGGATATTGCATCTTCTTCTTTCTCATTTTCTTCTTCTTCTTGTGACTTCTTGCTTTAGGGGTCATCACAGCCGGTCATCTCCCTCTATCTCACCCTATCCCTAGCATCCTCCTCAGACAGTCCACAGTTTGTCAGGTTGAGGAACTGTGCTTCTGGGACATTAATGAGCAGCACGGGGCTCCACAGCAGACATTCTTTTTCACACTGTTTACAGCAGACTTCAGATACAATTCTGAGGCCTGCCACATCCAGAAATACTCAGCTGACACTGCCATCGTGGCGTGCATCAGGAATGGACAGCAGTCTGAATATTGGAGTCACAAAAACCACCTCATATTGAACACCTCTAAGACGAAGGAAATTATTATAGATTTCAGAAGATTAAGGCCCCCCTCTCCAGCCTGTGAAAGTTTGTGGGGTAGACATAGAGGTGGTAACAAAATGTAAATATCTAGGTTTATACCTACATAACAAACCAGACTGGTCCCTGAATATAGACGAACTATACAAAAAGGAGCACAGCATCTCTTTTTGTTAAGAAAACCAAGATCTCTTGACATCTGCAGTAAAATGCTGAAGATGTTCTGTCAGTCTGTGGTGTCAAGTGTGATGTTCTATGCTGCAGTCTGCTGGGGTGGCAGGATCAGAAACAAGGACGCAAGGAGACTGGAAAGCTGGCTCTGTAATTGGAGCCAGACTGGACACGCTGGGAGAGGTGGTGGAAAAATGCACACTAAAGATGTCAGAAGCCACCCTGAATAACTCTGATCACCCATGTTATAACATCTTTATGGCGCAAAAAGCCATCAGCACTGGAAGATGCCTCTCTTACCTTTACAGAAAATCATTTGTATCCACATCCAGCATCAGGCTTTTCGCTTCTCATACAAATAGCAGATGAGCTATGGCAGATGTATGAATTTCCCTCTGGGATCAATAAAGTTATTCTTATTCATTCACATGTATTCTGTCTTACTTCTACTGACTTTTCTTCCTTTTCTCTCCAGAGCACCTCCACCTCTCCACGCTCTCACTACAGATCACAATTATCATAGTACATGGACACTCCTGCCTGTCAGCCTGTCCATCACCACTGCCAACAACAAGACGCTCTCCTGACCTCCTTGCCACAGATTTTCAGCCCAGTTCTTGTGTAATTCGGCACACCGCAGCCTTTTCACCACATCTTCCTTCCTGAACCCTTCATAGGACATTCACTGAAATACTTTGACATTCAAAATTTCAACCGTAGCATGTTAATGGAGAACAAAGCAAGACTTGATCACTTTTTTGACATTTTTCATAATGTTTCATTTTCATTGAGAAAATCAAGGTCAGTGAAGTTACCATGTTCCTTGCCCATAAGTGGTTAAAAAAAAAAATCCAAGAAGTGAAAATAAACAATAAAAAACACAAATATGGTGAAAAGAACATTACAATATCACTTTTTAGAAACTTACAACATGCACATCATAAATGTATACAACAATAATAGTCATTTCTTCATGACCACATTCTTCACGTGCTTCTTAACCTCTCTGAGGTGTGGGATGGGCGTCGCATATAAAGTCTGTGGATATTACCAAAAGTAGTCACTTGCCCTACAAAAGGTTAAAAATGGCTTCCTGGCCACCATCCTTCCACTGAGACCATTTCTGATGAGGCTTCAGTGAACAGCAGATGCATCTCTCAGGTCCTGAGGCAGGTCTTTGCTGGATTTTTTCCTATTAAGGACATGTCTTTCATCTCCTGTAGATAGTTTTTAAATTTTTAATTTTTTTTAGGTTTGCCACTTCTTCTTTGTGTTTCATTTATCCAGTTTTCTCTTTTTTTTTTAAGGACACAGTGCACTCCATGCCGAGATATGCCAAGTTTGTGGCTAGTAGCTCTTTGGTGCAAAAAGTATTATTTTATGTCTGTCAAACTGTTATCTTTGATATTTTCATAGATTCAGCTAAAGAAATGGGAACAAACTGTGCTTTTTGACTGATCTGCTAGCAACACAGTGCCAAAAGATATCATTTCAGCTGTCTCGTTTTACTCTGTCCGTTCAGTCAAAGACAAATGCAATACAAATCTGAGGTCTCATAGCCAAACTTGACAACACAGGCATCGCATCGCTGTGAGTGTTTATTTTAAATGCAGCTCTTAAATGGATACTTTTATTGCACATAGTATAGTATTATTTGTTGAAGTACAGTATAAGCCATATGTCTAAACATTTAATATTCAGTGATTGTGTAAGGTTTTACTGTCCACATTTAGAGACCACATGTGTAGTCTTCAAAATGATCAAACATGTGCTGCACGTACCTGCGTGAGGCTTGAGGATAAAGCTACTGTATATGCACCAGATTTGCTCTATGCAGCTGCTCCCTGCTTGAGCAGCTGCGTGTATGCAGTTCTTTGCTGCCCTTTTTCACCAGAAGCAAAATGTTATTTGTATAATTCCACATTCCAATTTATTTTCTTTTACTTAAACAATGTAGAGGCAACACCTCTGGAGATCAGATAGAATTAAAAGTTGGTGGAGCAGCCTGCTTTAATTATCAGCTTGATTGCAGCTATCATTTCTCTTCTCAGCACTGTGAGGCTGAGATGATCAGATGAGCACAAAGCTGTCATGCTCTGCACTGCATTGCTGTATCTTAAATTTAATATTTAACAGTAATCATATCCTGTTTAAATCCTTTAAACTAAATAAGTGGTGTGTGTGTGTGTGTGTGTGTGTGTGTGTGTGTGTGTGTGTGTGTGTGTGTGTGTGTGTGTGTGTGTGTGTGTGTGTGTGTTCGTTCAGGTCTTTCTCATGTTATGGGGACCTGAATTTGTCACATAATTGAGACATATTTTCCTCATTGGGACCAAAAGCAGGACCCCACGACGTTAATCACTGATGTTTTTAGGTTCAGGCTGGGTTAGATGTGAATAGGATGACGAGGTCATCAGCTGCAGCTAAACTGAGGAACTAAAGGCAGTTCCTCATCAGCATTCCCATTCCCATTATTACAAACTGAAAAGGAATTTCTGACTTCAGTGTTCTCCAGCCGAAATATTAAATTTAGGCTGGTGACCTGTCCAGGGTGTGCCCCACCTTTTGCCCGGTGATAGCTGGGACAGTCTCCAATCCCCTGGTCATCCATGGTCCACCTGCAGTGGCTCTATGCCTCAATAAGTTATAATACACGTCATGACTGTAAATGCAGTTTGAGAACCACTGATTAGAGTATGGTTAGGGTTAGGCAACTATACTCTTAGTCTCCAGAAAATTAATGTAAGATGAATGCCTCGTCCCCGAAAGTCATGAAGTCAAGGATATGAAGGATGTGTGTGCGCGTCTACAGAGACGCACGCAGAGAGAGAGAGAGAGAGAGAGAGAGAGAGAGAGACAGAGAGAGAGGGTTGGTGGACGCTGCAGTTTTCTTCAGATTCAAAGTTTTTCATCTTCATCTCTCTGCGTGTTCCCTCACTGAGAAACACGCTGCCGACGAAAAGCTAAACTGCGTTGGTCTAACACCAAAGGGCGCACCCCCACTTAGGCAGGGATCCTTTTCTTCTTCTTCTCTCTCTCTCCCCTTCTCCTTTTTTTCTGTTTTTTTTTTCTTCCTGTTGCAACATGAGCGCTGAATGCAGCAGTTACTACAGCGCTGACGAGGTATTTGTGGACTCTTTCTCCTGCCCTAAACCTGGAAATGCTGCCGCTGCCATCTACTGTTGTGGATTTAACGATATTAAGTATTGCTGTGACGATGCCAACAGTTTTTTCCCGTACGAGTACGGGTACATGTGGTGGCTGAGGTAAGTGTACGTTTAACTTTCTTTTCTTTTCTTTTCTTTTCTTTTCTTTTCTTTTCTTTTCTTTTCTTTTCTTATTAACGTCTTCATTATCAGTAGATGAGCTAATCACTAATAATCACAAGATTTTCTTCAAGGTGTACTTTTTATTTCTTTTTGCGCAATTAAAGCCCAACTTAACTCGATTGTCGGATATTACTGAAGTCCTAATCTTTGAGAAAACTAATCACCTCTGTTCCTGTTAGACTTCATTCATTCATTCTTAGCGTAGAGAGATCGATCAGTGCTTTAATTCTGCAAGTCGGACACATCCACGAAATGCAGTTTAAAAGAAAGAAAAAAATACATATATATATGTTGCGGATAAAGAGTTGTCTTTCACATTAAGTGAACAGCTCAAGCAATATCTCACCTCATACTTTTCTTAAAAATAACTCTTTCTCCTTCCAGTTTTTTTTCTTTAATTCTCACATCAACCAGTCTCCTCTCCTCTCCTCTCCTCTCCTCTCCTCTCCTCTCCTCTCAGTATCGGTGCTCTGGTCGGTCTGTCTATTGCAGCGGTCGTCCTCCTTGCCTTCCTCATCACCGTGTGTGTCCTCTGTTACCCCTTTATCGTCACCAAACCCAGTCGTCGTCTTGACAACGGCCTGCCCCTAAGAGCGCCAGGTTAGTATGTGTGAATTCACTGCGATAACGGGAATTTATTTCTGCGCGTAATTTCTGATAAAATCTCAACCTTTTTCCTTTTTTTTTGTATATTTTGTCACTAAACACATTCTAAAATGTCGATTTTTATCAGAGTAGAAGGCTTGAGCGCACATAATGAATTATATTCTGTGCAACTGTCTGTGGCTTTTTGGCAGGAGATCCCAGTGAAGGACCGAGTCATGTGAGAGCGACCTGTGCTGCTGCTCCACAAAGATTCAAAAATCCCTTCATGAACAGGAAGGTGGATTGTGACAATCAGTCGCCGGACCCCGAGCACCTTTTCCAGAGGTGTTTCACACCCACAGTCACTGGAGTGAAAGTGGAAAGTCCTTCATAAATGACTTCTTATTTAAAATAAGAACAGCAGCACGCTGTGAATGAGGCAAATCAATCAGGAAGCAGGCCTGTGGTTCCAGTGGAGAACTATGAATGAGAGGAAAGCTTCTGATATAAAGTGAGCACTTCAGTGCGGTGGCTGTGAGGAATAAATACTGAGTAATACTGCTTTAAACCACTCTTATGAAGCACATGCTCTAAAGGCTCTGAAGTCTCTCGCCTTGGTGACATTTTTCATGCATTAACTTTATCCTCATGGCTTCCTCATGAGTAGAAATTACTTATCCTCCTACTTATCTTTCCGGAAAAGAATGCATACAATTGGCTTTATGAAAGCCAAAGAATCATTAAGAGCACATGAATCATCGAGGTTTTTACATCAAGGACATGCAATTCAGTTCACATTTATGTGTTGAAGATGTTGCATTTGGGTCAGAGGACGACAGCGAGCGTATGAAGTCAGGAGGCACCCTGATTTGTGTCTGCCTGCTACATTTTACTCAGGGACCGAGGGATTTGTGGGGGTGAGATGTTCCCACCACAAAACAAAGCAGCACAGTTGACTTTTCAAATCTTTAAAATGACTTGTGTTTACACTCTCTGGACAAGCAACCTCAAGTAAACCCCCTTTGTGATGACTGGAGGCGGGCTTGTTGGGCATATTTTATTCTGACACTGGATTTAATGGTTGATGTTTTGTGTCCTGCTGGCAGCCCCATACTTTTAATCATGGCCACCATGTTTCTAACATTTAGCCTGGCAAATGTGTGAATGTGTATCTGAATGAAAACTGAACCAGTCAGCTTGTAGTCTTATATAAACAAAACCTCTTTTATTTTGATAAATCTGTAAGGCAGAAGATGAGCTGAGGCAGAGAGTGCTCTGATTCAAAATGCTGAACCCGAATGTAATAGGAAGGTGCTACATCAGCGAATCACATGCAAGCACGCATCTCTGATGGAGACTAGACTAGATTTCCACTGTGATCTTTGTGGCATAAGATAAATTAACTGATGATGGCAACACATTTTTAGCTGTAAAAGCTTGTCTTGTTTTGTGCAGTGTCTGGTCATACTGTGAAAAACCTTGAAATTCATGCGTGTGCTACTGAAATGGCACTTTGCAGCTGTATTTAATGGATGACATGCTCCCCCAAAGCAGTCTCATGTGCTTGGGAACCTGTCCTAAAACAATGAAGGTGGTTCTAAGTGTACCTTTCATTGTAACAGCGCCCTCTGGTGGCCTTAGTAATTATGACTGAATGAAAGAAGAAAGTCCTTGGAGGAAGGGGGTCAGGGTGGATGGATGGGCTGACAAAAGGTTTTACTTTCAAATGGTCCTAAGAAGTTATTTTCTTTTAACCACTAGTCCGTGACCTCAACCAAAAGATATGTGTGTCAAAAGATATCTGTTTTGATCTAACCCCATTTTCTACTCACACACCTAACCAAGTTGCTTCTGTGCCTCAATTTAACCAAATGAAGCTGAAAAACATCTGTGATCAAGGTTTTTCAGGACAAACTCAAAGCTTTCTGACCACCATGTTGTTTAGTTAAGAACATTTTGTCAGTCTTTTCTTTTTTAATACAAAGATCGTATTCTATTCTCAGCAGATGGAAAACATGATGGTGCAGACAGCAAACGTTATACAAACACAGTCAATTTTGATCAGTTTCAGTATTGCTTATCACTTCAGCTTTCAAGCTTTTGGGTGAAGAGTTCTGAACTGTTTCAGTGCTGCTGTTTTGTGAAGTCACTAAAAGTCTGTGCTCAGTATCTACGAGATAATCAGCTCTTTAAGTGCACTTGTTTCTTTTTGTGAATCTGAAAATTGATTCTAAATTAATGCAAAATGTCTCATGTTTGTGGTTTGCTTGTGTTTTTTGTTTTTTAAATATGGGTACTGACCTGAGCTTTCATTTTTGTTGTGAACATTTTGCTATTTTCTCCATTAAAATGTGCTCCAAAAATGAAAAAAAAGAATTAAAGTATAACAGAAGGGGCCTCATTTAACAAACTTGTGTTTTTGCCCGAATGCAAGTATGAGCTCTGTTCTTTAACATTCATTTACATTTCAAAGGATGAAAGAGGAAAGCAGGACGTTTGCACAGTGTTGTCCACATGTTTAATTACAGTGGTGTTCAAAATGCTTTACACGCTGTTCTTGAAAGAGCATCAATAAAACCTGAATAAAAAAATCACAACATTATGTTTAATGCAGAGTTGGTCCCTGATCAACTGCTCTCTTCAGACCGCTCATATCCTTTGCATCGTGAACACGATTTACAAGCACAAAATGGAAATTATTCATGGAAATTAGATCTTAAAATAACAGCACTTGTGACTCTGTCAGTCTCTTTTGATTTTCTTAGGTAAAGTTTTTAGCACAAACACAATTTCCAAAGAAACACATAAACATGCTCAGCTGAGCACCTGTGACGATGAAGCATTTTTCTGGCTCACTTTCTATATTTCAGGTTGCTTTTGGTGGTTGGAGAGCTTAAGAGACAAAGATTAGAACGGTCAGTGAGACTTAAAGTTTGACAGTTTTGTTACTGGCTTTGGCTTCTTCTCATCTTGTCTCTGCAGAGAGGCAGTCTTTGAAAGCCAGCGGGAGTGACAACAAGCCCTTTTTGATCCTCGTGCTCTGCAGTTCAAAGAGTTAGGCAGTCTGGTTATTAACCTTATTTGGGCTGTAAATAAAAGTTTACTTCCATAACAGCCATCAATTACTGGTTTCAACATCCCGTAGGTGTTTAAACACCAGAGACATTTCGCTCAGCTTTGAGTGTAATGATGAAGGCTATAAATGGTTGACATGTTAGATTCTTTTTGCAGTCTAATTGCACACAAATCTGAGTGAGTAATGCATTCCTGTGATAGAGAACAAGCCGACTTTTAGGACCTTCATTAGCACCTACTTGCTTTAGACTCAAAGATGTATTCAAACCGACTGCTTTTGCTTTGGAGGGGTGATGTGCAAAAAACTGTTAAACAGCAACTGGACAAGTGTAAAAGCATTGTGGGACCAGACCAATAAAACCTGCTGGTTTAAATGGGTGCAATGGGAGCAAAATGGATGGATGGATGATATACTGATAAGAAAAAAGCTTGCTAGTTGATAAAGTAAGTATAAGTAAGTAACCTTCCACAAATTATTAACAGAGGACTTTTCACACATGCCTGAAAAATCAGCATGCCAGTATTCTTCCCCTCAATCATGTCTTTGTTTTCAGACATTAATAATATTTTGCAGTATAAAAGTTGTCTCTAGTAAAAGCAGTAGGATCTTCAAAAGTTATCTAATTTGGATGATATTATTCACAGCTATGCAAATAGACTCCTAGGAGTGTTGCAGTAAAAGGAATCCCCAAATGTGAACAATATGTACGGGCCTAAAGACTGTGTGAACACCTAAAGACCTAAAGGCACCAGAAGACCACCACAGACGGCATTAGGCTCCATGAAATCTTTTCAAATCCTCGCTAAAGGCTTGGAATCTGAGTTTCTGAAGGTGAGGCATGACTGCGTTTAATCAATTGGCTGAATCCTCACTGCATTAAAGTCTAGTGGTCGGGAGTCAGAGAGATCTATTAACAGAAACAGAATGTGACATTCATGATTGTGTATGTATGTATTATTATTTATTAGATCACTTTGGTGCATTCTCACATCAGAAACATCATTCTCAGTACTCTTAATGCAGTCCTCAAATCAGTAACACATACTTCGCTACTAAAGATGCTTGTTATTGTGTTGATGCACTTCTCATATGGGTCTCACAACTCTTCAAAAAACTTTATACTTTTATCAGTCAGAACTCTGGATCTCTTATTTTCCTGAATCCTGTCCAGCACTGCATTAGTGTTTTCAGTCAAATTACAGTCAGTGGTAACAGTCAAACTGCCCTTCAGTTGAAACATAAACACATGTTCTCAGAGGAGGTTTACTTGAAACAAATAGAAATACAGTACTGGTCAAAGGTTTGGGTAAGTGTGTATATCACTTTCTACTTTCCCACGCTGTCAAACTCAGTGCTGACTTCATCACTTCTAATCCAATCATCTTTCTGCTCACCTCCCTTCAGCCAATCATCCTCTGCTCAGCATGCTTTAAATAGCACTGCTCATCTGTCAGTCTCCCTTTCAGACTCATTCTGTAACCCACCACTTCTGCATACCTTGTTTGTAATGCGTGGTTGATTGAGTTACTGCTGCCTTCCTATCAGCTCTAAGTAGTCTGGTCTGGCCATTTTCCTCTGACCTCTGACATCAACAAGGTATTCTGACCCAGAGAACTGCCGCTCTCTGGATATTTTCTCTTTTTCAGCCCATTCTTTGTAAACCCAGCAATTTCTGAAACACTCAGACCAAGAACAACGCCACTTTCGCTCACCTTTCTTCCTGACGCTCGGTTTGAACTTCAGCAGGCCGTCTTGACCACGTCTACATTCCTAAATGCTTTGAATAGCTTTACATAGTTTCACAAGTATCATTTTGCTTTTCTTCATTTCAGCAATTTTGTAAAGTTTCAAATAAATTCTTCACATTTTATTTTTGTGTGTGACCATTTTTACAGTTTGGTTTCCATATTCAGTATGGGTTTGATAAAAGTGTATAAGCATTTGGTGTCTTCAAACAGTACTGAAAGGTTTTTATTCATTGATCAGAGCTGAAGTGACTAACTTTACATTTTTTTGACATGTTAAAAAAAAAAGGTTTTGATTGTTTTAGTGTCTTTTGCTGTGGGTCTGTGACGTGAAAATGCCTCAACTTAAAGAACTGCATTATAGTTTTTCTTGCACGAAAGGACTCCTCCTGTTACAGGAGGAGTCCTCCATTGATTCCACAATTACCCATGGCCATGTTCCTCCACTAGCCCACGACAAGGAACTAAGCACTATAGAGGGCCCTTTGTCTTTTCTCCTACATGCTTTCAAGCTGGTTTTCAGCTAACAATTCACAGTGCAAATGGATAATGACCCAAAGTGTACCACAAAAGCAACCCAAGAGTTTCTCAAGGTGAGAAAGCATGCTTTTATTAAATACAAAACTGAATGCAGTTGTGCCTCAAGCGCAGCCACAAACAAGCAGCAGCTGAAGGTGGCTGCAGTAAAAGCCCAGCAGATCAAGGTTTAAATTAGATTAGAATGAAATGAAATTAAGTGAATACTTGTCTGTTTATGCCTTTCAGTTTCTACGTAAATCCAGCTCAGTATTTTAAAATGCTGGGGAGAGAGTATATACCTCCTCAACCACAGGTAGGACCCAAATAAAATAATAATCATGCTGGGCAAGAGCTTCCGATAAAACCTGAAATTTACAAAACAGCTACAAGGAGAGACTTTTAATAAAATCCCAAGATGAAAGTGGAAAATTTTGGCTGGTGCTGATTAAGAAGAAAATAAATAAATAAATGAAGCAAAAAGTAACATTCATTAAAGATGAAAGAACTCCTGACATAAAGCTGACACAAGCAAAGAAGCTGCTTAAGAATTGCTGTGAACTTTGAGCGTGTCACTTTGAAGCAGGACCTAAAGGGGTCCTGTGTAGGGCCACTTTCCATGCTTTGAAGAAGCTGTTTCTGTACTCACAACTGCCTTTTCAGAATTTGAATTTGAAGGGTGTATTTCATGTATCACTATAGCACCTTGAGGTGACTGTTGTAGTGAATTGGTGCGACATAATTAAAATTGAATTGATTTTTTTTCAGAAAAAGGGACAGCATTTTAGTAGAATGCATATTAAGCGCTTCTTGATTCTTTGCACTTTGGTGCATGATGCCAGGGTAACCTGGGGTAGGAACCTGCCCTCCCATCAGATTAGAGACGTTACGTTGTCTTGGGAAGCAGATAAACTGTGACAGCTCACACGCACCACAGCGCTTAACGGTCCAGCACTGGCCTCTGTTTGGCCTGTTTTATTACTTGTGCACCACAATAATTCAGGGTATCTAGATTAAATCACGAGGAGCTGATAACAAATGATGCACCCTTATGAATGGCTTAACAGAAAATATTGCATATTTTCCACCTCCTCCTCCACGACACAATGAAAGCGACGTCTCCAGTGATAATAACCCAATTATTGAACAACAGTCAAATGAGCAATTTTCTGTACGAAGAGATATTTTAAGTACATTTTGCTCTCATTTTTAATATTGACTGTTTTTATGTGACATGCCTGTCACAAAATGATTGTGAGCTGACACAGACGACCCCTCCGCACAGAGCTCTGCAGGCTCTGTGGAGCGTCTTTGTTTCACATGTCTGATTGCAGTGATTACAGTGCCACTATCTGGCCCAAGAGCACAGATGCATCAGTGCAACTATCCTTTTACTCATTAACTCTCTTTGTTTCTCGCCAGCAAATTCTTAACCACTTCCAACGGCAGTAGAAGTTTTGAAAGAGGAAATGATTTCAAGTAAAAACAAAAATAGGTTTTATTCCACTCAGGGCCTGAAAAAGGGATTCACAAAGGCCTTTTAGATATAATAAAACATAAACCTGATGAAGTTACTCATTAACATCTGTCTTGAGGATATGGTGCAAGCAGGGTAACATTATGGCACCTCTTCCAACCTTTGCCCAGCCAGTCTCTTTATTGTTTTTGAAGCAGCGGAAGAGGAAGACAAAAACTCAAACCAAGAAAACAAAAAAAAACCACACCTGCTCAATCAGTGTTGGCACAGGTAAGGACTTTTAGATATATCTTTGTGTGTTTTGTAGTTTGTGTAAGATGACAGTTGGGCTACTGTGGCTGCCTGGATAATGTAAGTGACACTATGAAGCGAGAGTGGGTATGTTGTGGTCATATGACTTCAGCGGAACAGCTGCTGTGCTCTGACCTGCATCACAAAGTAAAGCAAGTTTATATTTGGAAAGAAACCACAACACTGAGACAATGTTAATGATTTCACACTGGATATACATACGTCTGCTTTCCTGGGTTAATAAGAGTGCATTTATTTTTAGTTTGAATATAATTAGTGAGCACTTAAGGTCAATAAAAATTCCTCTGGTCGCTGATCGTGGCTGATAGGCCAACTCCTTAACATCATGTGACTGTCTGTGTGAAAGAGAACTTCGATTCTTTTAAATTTTATTTTGTGATTGAGGTCAATTAATTTGCCATCTTTTCTTTCTGGTGTCACATGGTATTTATTGTATGAATGTATGATCACAATCCTGGTTAAATCTATCACATTTGTTTCTGTAGATTTTGCACAGAGATGGGTCAGTGGAGCTGCGGCATCTTTATGGTGCTTTTTCTGTGTGAAGTCGCACATGCTGCTACTATATCAGAGGTTGGAGGTCACAAAGGCACCCAGAGACGTCTTCTGATAGAGAACAGCACTAACAGCGATCAAAGTGAAAGTAACAAAATTAACAATAACCTTTTATTTCACCTTTATGTGTGTTTAATATTCTGCCACACTTAATTTATAGGAAACATTCTGGATTCTGTCTTCATCGTTAGATTGAGATATTTTTTTCCTGCCTCTTATCAGGGACAGCTGAGTCAGATGGGAGCTCAAAGTCAGTGGAATGGTCCTATCTGGCTGCAGCACTGGGCACAGTCCTCACCCTTTCACTCCTCATCGTGTTGGCTGTTAAGTTTCGCCTTTTACATCGCTTTCTGGCCAGCTACAGACACTCCCTGCTCCAGGAGTCTGATGGGGTGAGCCAGTACGGTCAAGAAGACATGTCTTTCCCCAACAACGTGTCAGGTCGAATAGGAGCCGTCAGAGGGACTCAGAGTGGGCTGGACGATGACGACGATGGCTTCATTGAGGACAACTACATCCAGACGAGTGAGAAGCACATGCCAGAAAGAGAGGATGAGGAGATAGAGGGGACAGACGACAGCGACGATGACCTTCAGTTCACAATAGGCTGATTAGATCAATTTATCCAAAATAACCGCTCAGCAGCTAAAAACAAAAAAATCATTTTTTATAGAGATTTTAAATGACAGTTGATTAAAACCTTCCTCCCTTGTGAGCCCTTAAAAAAGGCAGACCTATAAACTTCTCAGGAAATAGGAAATCAGAATTTCTTTCTTTTCTAGTCTGCTCACATGGCCTGTTTTACAACCCCTTAGATTTATTTTGTGACTCCTGACCTGGGCCCTGACCTACTTACTGATAGAGTCAGTGAAGGAAAAGAATCTGAACACTCGAGTTTTTTTTATCCACAGAAACTTCACAGTCTGAGCCACGCAACCTTTCTGACCACGGCCTCCTTCAGTAGACAGATGGCCGACCTGAAGAATATTCATATTAAACTGATTCAAAGTTGACCTTCCTGGTGTCCCGCTGACCTCTACAATGTTGACGACTCTTTTGCTTTTTGATTTGATTCTGTGTAGAAATTGTATATCCTGCTAAATGAGAAGAAAAAAAAATCAGCAGATGTTAATCATTCACATTTAAGTTACCTGAATTAATTTTTTTTATTATTATTAAATTTTGGCTAAGCGTGAACACCAGAGTTAAAACACCTTCACACTCGCACAACTGAATGTTTGTCTGTGTATGTGAAATTATTTTTTGAGCATTCACTTCTTTAATAAAGTCAATTTAACTGAAATTATAACACAGAAATGTTTTGATTTGACGTGAGATTTACTCTTTATTTACAACTATAACCACTCGGACACAGTAAAAATGAGTGCATTCAGACAAAGGAGGGAAATATTCGCCTATCAAACTACTGAGCCATTGTTGGCAGCAGTCTATTGTTTATGTGGAAATTATGTGACTGTATTGTAGCGATGATCAGCACTCAGCAGGCAGTTTTTATGATGATGGCAAACAACAAAGAGATTGCAAAAAAATGAAATCTGTGTCTTGAATAGGATATTGACACAACCTCCCCAGTTCCTGTCTTTTGTTATTTTTACTATTTGTTCCTTTAACTTAACCCATTTCATCCAGGCTTTCTTCTCAGATACTCTTCTTCTCTAATCAAGTCCTTTCAGATCAGGCTTGTCCTGCTTGATGAGGTCTCTCTCCTGGCTTGACTCATTTGTCCTCCAGAAACACTGAACACACAGGCAGCTTGACTCTGTGTCGCCCTTGCTCTCCTCATTCTCATCCTCCTCCTCCTCCTCTGCTCCCTTCTTCTTTTGATGTACACAAGCGCACTGTAGCCCACTACAGCTAACGCCATGCCTGTTCCCGCAGCCATCAGCACCAGACCAGAAACCAACATTTCCCTGCTGTCGTGACCTTGGCTGCCGACGGTGGCCACAAAGATCAGCACCGTCCCGCACAGCATGACTGCCAGCCCTACGGCTAAAATCAGCGCGGGATCAGCCCTCCCACCACTTTTCAACTGGTCGATCCGACGCCGGCTGCGCACACAGTTCATGTCCTGGATGGCAGAACTGATGAGCTGCTTGAGTAGAACGGTGAGGGCCAAGAGGCAGAGAGTGGTACCCACACCTAGGCGCCATTCCCCAGATAGGCTTGTGGTGGTGGAGAGGAGGCCAACGCCACCAAGGCCCAGACCCAGTATGAGGGCAACTGAGGCACAGTAGCACAACAAGGAGTGCTGTGGGTCTCTGAACCACCACAGTTCCACTTGATCTTCCAGGATACGTCGCTGTATAAGGCTAGGGTCCAGGTAGAGGCTTGAGGACCGATGTATGGGGTAGTAAAACGTTTGTATATCAGGCATGGCACAGCGCAGTCAGATCCAGGGCGACACCTTAAACAATTGTAGAGAACATGGGTAGATTGTCAGAATATTTTAAGAGAATTCAAGCTTCCAAAAGTACAAGTAACTTTTCTATTTCCGATGACTGTATAAGAGAATATTCAGCTCCTTTAAAAACACTTACTCACTTGTGCTAGATGAGTGTCTTGTGTTGCTGTCCATCCATCTGCATCCCATCTGACAACCTCAGACAAGTCAGTGTGAAAGACTCCACGGTTGTTTGGTTTTTCGTTGTGTCATTCTACAGAGAAAGTGATCTCTGTCTTGAGCNCAAAAAAAAAAAAAAAAAAAAATCCAGCTAAGAGGAAAAACTTCCAGTAGTCAAGTACTGTAGATGCCAGAAGTATCCTGGATCAAACTGGAGGCAGAAAATCTGGGAAGCAGGGGCTCCCACAGAGTTAAACTCATAGCAAGCAGAGAAGTACTGGTAGTTACGTAGCTTATGCATGTGTCTTTTCATCAAGGCTTCATCCCTGCAGCGACTGTACTTGTGCCACAGATCGATAATCCGTGTCCTCTTTGCACCCCTGTGCCAGGCAGAACAGACACCAACCTCGCCTCTCATCACACGGGACCAACATCTTGTCAAGTTAAGCGGGAAAAAGACTGGTCACAATAGCAGTGTTGGATCATGGTTTGGACAGAGATTGGCGACACTGTCCACCGCGCTCCACCACAGACAATGGGCTGACCGATGAACACAATGACTGCGCTGCAGAAAGCGGGTGGTGGTGTGTGGGGGATGTGGATGGGTGTTGCGTTGCTGCTGTGGAGGGTTGAGTGATGTCAGTGTGTACTGATAATGGTGTTTCTGTGATCCCAGGGATAGCGTCACTCACACACTGGGCTGGATGGGCCTTAGTGAATAGTGTATCTCCTCGGTGAGGTGCTAACTAACTTGTGCCTTCTTATCTGTTTCCTACACACCTGGCAATGCTGAACAGCCATGTGCTTTGTTTAATACACAAAGTAAAGTGGACAAGTTGTGCTTTTATTGCTATTTAGGTGAATAAATGAACAGTTTAGATATATGTTAATTACTGAGCTTTACTGGTGCTCTTAGGTCAGTTTTAACCTTTGGATTGAGCTGGGGTAGTGAGACTTTTCCAGTCTTTGCTAAGTTGTCTCCTGGTTCTGGTTTCACATTTAAGTGACAGATGTTAAAGTGCTATCAGTATTCTCCCCTACCGCTTGACAAAAGTATGCAAATGTTCATTTTATAGCCAAACACTTGAACTTATATTTCTTTCCCAGAAAAATGGCACAGGAGGAGCCAATAAATCCTGCTGAAGAAATCCCCCTGTTTAAACGTGGTGCAGTGTAGCGGTGTATTCTGATGCAGGTACAACTATTATAATTAAAGATGGCTGTTTTTTTCCAGTTGATCCAGTGTAATGATCTAGTTTTCATGTGTGTTCACTCACTGGCAAGTGGTTGGGGCTGGCATAGAGCCACTGAAGGGAACACTGATGACCAGGGGACAAGTATAGATTGAACCAAAGTCGAATCAAAAGGATTTGTGTGGGGAAATTAAACCAACAGTTTGTTGGTGCTACCATACTGACCCTTAATTTACTAAAATTATTCTTGGATCATTTTTATTTTATATGACTGATAAAATATAAATAAACCAGCAAAACATTTGACATGTTTTTGGAAGTTTGTGTGTGTAATTCGAGTCATGGTGGTGAAGACTGGCTGTCACTGACTGTATTTATAACGCTTTCATCCACAGAAACATGTCACAAATTTACACAGATGAGCCTATGAGCCCTTCTCTTAGCCTCTGATAGACCAGTCAGCCTCATGACCAAAGCACTGAGATCAATAAATAAAATCCACTTTCTCCCCCTAGTGGACAATATCATAAACAACGAGCAACTGAGGAACTGGAGGGATGGCTGCTTACATATACAGTCGTGGTTAAAAAGACGGTACGCCCTCTCTCACTTCTAAAGTTTTACATTTCAGGACCCTACCAGGTCTTAAAATGAGGTAAATAAAACCTCAGATGAACAAAAAAACATGGCATATTACACTGTAACAAAAGCTAAAACAAAATGCCAAAGAAGTACGTGAAAAACTAAGCACATCCCATGACTCAGTAGCGTGTAGAACCACCTTTAGCAGCAATAGTTTTTTTTCTATATGACTTTATCAGCCTCTCACACTGATGTGGAGAAATTTTGGCCCAGTCTTCTTTACATCATTACTTCAGTTCATCGATGCACTTATGCGAGGCTCTCTTGAGGTTGAGGTCTGGACTAGTGCAACACCTTGATTCTTTTTCAGTCATTCTGTTGTAGATTTGCTGCTGTGCCTGGGATCATTGTCCTGATGCATGACCCAGTTAGGCCAAGCTTTAGATGTCAGACAGATGGCCTCACATTTGACTCTAGAATACTTTGCTATACAGAAGAGTTCCTGTTTGACTCAAAGACTGGAAGGTGTCCAGGTCCTGTGGCTGCAAAACAACCCACATCATCACCCCTGCAGTACTACGGTTAACAGTTGGTATTTTTGTTGATATGCTATTTTCGTGCATCTCCACTTTGGTCTCATCTGTCCAAAGGACATCATTCCAGATATCTTGTGGTTTGTTCAGATGCAGCTTTGCAAACCTAAGCCATGCTGTCATGTTCTTTTAGAGACGAGAGGCTTTCTCCGGGCAACCCTTCCAAACAACACATACATGTTCAGTCTTTTTTTCTAATTTGTGCTTTCATGATCTTTAACATTTAACATGCTAACTGAGGCCTGTAGAGCTCTTCGGATTTTTGCAATTTCTCTGAACATTGCACAGTTTGTCTGTGAATAATCTTTTTCACAGCAGAATGATGGATTTAAGATTGTTTGAAAATGGCCTTATAATCCTTCCCAGATTGGTGGGCAGCAACAATTACTTCTTTAAGGTCATCGCTGATGTCTTTCCTTCTTGGCATTGTGTTATCAAACACGAGACCAGCAAACTGCCCAAACTTCTGCTTTTATAGAGGTGCTCACACTTGCTGATGAACAGTTAATCAAATGCATTTGATTAGCAGCACCTGGTTGCTACTTTCCATCTTAATTCTTATGGAAGCAGCAAGGGTGTACTGGGTGTCGTTTTTCATACACTGCTTCGGCATTTTTGCTAAATAAATAATGATACTGTGCAACAGGTCATATTTTGTAGGTCATCTGAGGTTGTATTAACGTAATAACAGAAAATTAGTGTGAAATTATTCACAATTATGCATAGTTACATATTTATACTGTATGAATGTATTTATTTGTATAAAAAGTGAATTAAAACTGGTCAAGTCAAGTCAAGTTTATTTATATAGCACATTTAACACAACAACAGTTGACCAAAGTGCTGTACATAAATTTAGAATTTAGAATCAATTTAGGACCAAATCATTGTACTGGTGACAGGAGGTGTTTAGTTTGTGATGTTACTCATTACTCTGACCTAAATTTACTGCTCTTGTATTGAAGTTTGTGTCCCAGTGGCAAGTGGGTCACATATTGGTATTAGCACTTTACATATGACTGCATAGTATTGGCAATTTATAGCCAACAGCCTTTGTTGTTTATGTTTTTTGAATCAAATTTTCAAGGAAATACATCACTTTCTCTTGTATTTTGATGAGAGTGAAGCCAGGCTTCTAGCCAGGAAAATTTCACAGGCCAGCACTATCAGTTGACCGGGGGAAGGGGGTGGGGAGTGGGGGGTGGTGGGATTTTCTGGTTTTTAAGTGGGCCACAGCACTCTTGACTTTGGGACCCACTGGTTCAGTGGTTCAGTTTATTCTCCTGGTTTCTGTGTCTCTGGTATACTTCTTCAAGTGGATAGCCAAGACTGTGAGTCTTTGCTTAGCCGTCTCTAAGGCCTCAGGTATGGACAGATTGTTGTACTTCTTAGGCACCCTTCTCTTCATCACTCCTTTCTGCAGCTTTGTCAGTTGGCCAACCTCCTTCTGTGCTGCATTGATCTTGCCCTCTAGTCTTCGCCTCCATGGAGGGTACTGCTCCTTGTGGCTATTGTTTATCAAGCTCCCAGGCCTCTGGTAGGGGACCCAAGCTTGAAGGACAAAGACTCACAGGGCGAGTGGGGAATATTTTATATCTGATGTCAATAGAGGTGATTCACTAGTCTTTCCCCACTCAGTGTGATTTATCCACAAGCTAACAATTAATATACTTGTGCAGCCATTTAAATACAGCCACTGGGCAGGATATATTGATTCACAATAATTACTCTCAATGTTAATTAGGCTTGTAGATTTGATGAAACCATCATGTAGTCATAGTTGCTTGAAAAAAGTGTCTCTTTGTTTTGAATAATCTCCACTGAGGAATGTAATAACTAGCTACAGCAATTAAGCCGGCAATCAGGCAAAACATGAAAATATTTGTACCAATCATTGTGACAGGTTGATATGTGTTTGGCACATTTCTGTAGCAGCTGGTAAATGTGTATTTGCTTCTGCTTGTTTTCTATCTGTTCTGCCCTGTGACAGAATAGCTTCAGTCATTTACCTGCTGTTCTGGGAATGACTCCAAAATTCACCAGGCTCAGAATGACAAAAACAGAACATTGGAAACTGATGGACAAATCGATGAACAGATGTATGAAAAAAAATGCTGCATTTTAAATTCTTCACAATAAAATACACTGACGAGCCACAATATTAAAACCAGATGCTTAATATTGGGCCACTCTCATGCTACCAAAGCAGCCATGACGTTTGAGGAGCCTCACTGGATAAAGCTCGTTCCCGTGTATCACTTGATCAGAGTGAGTTTGGATGCTGGCGCTCAGTCTTAAGTGCAGAAACTGCTCAGTTTACATCATCTGTCTATGGGTCTAATGTTGAGGTTAATCAGTGTATGCTGTGTGATTCTGCTTTTCATGTATTACTGAAGGGAGCATTTAAGGTTTAATCCGTGCATATCTTTGTATTCAGCATCACTGTACAATTGTTATTTGAGAAGTTATTAGAAAAAAAATAGCACTATGTATAAAACTATTCGTTGCAGGTCATTCTCAAACTCTCTTGAAGATCAAAGCTACATATTTAGAAAAAAAATGGCATCATCCAAATTCTTTATAAATTAGCAGAAAACTGTCTAAAAGTTATGCTGCAACAGTTGTAAATTCAGTTCAATTCAACCAGTTTTATTTATGTAGCACCAAACTGCAACAAACAGTCGCCTCAAGGCACTTTATATTGTAAGGTAAAAACTATACAATTCAACTTTTTATTCATATATTATACAGTATGCTTGTGTTTGTTTTTAAAGGAAAACACAGCTGCCTCTGTTTACTAAACTCTTACAGACAGGCCTTCAGTCAATTGTTTTGTGGCGATCTAAAAAATATAACTTGTGCTATTTGTTACTATAATGCTGCTACAGTACAGTCATACACAATAGATGCGCCTCTTTAAAGAGTGTAATGTTGTTGAGGAAAAAGCTCAACCTGCAGGTGGCAGCATCCTCCATGTCTGGACACCAGCCTGCAGGGTTCCCGTGCTACAACACTACATATGGATTTGGATCAAGGGTGTCAAACTCATTGTAGTTAATGGGCCATCATGTCAATC
>JASGAU010396897.1:26535-50370 GCA_030220045.1 Australoheros facetus
CCCCAATTGTTATTTTCAGGGCTTATTAACAGTGATGCGCTATTCTGTCTTCGTTTAAAATATATTTGTTTGTTTTTTTATTTCCAACATCTAAAAACTACTGAGCGATAAATTGATAAACAAAATGACTACCATCTCCTCTGCCTTTCAAATAAAGGAGAAATACAGCCAATATTGTAAATGATTGTCCTGTAATTAATGACACCACGATGCTGAGATCAGATCTCTGCTGGGGTCATCCCATCTGTTACAGAACTCCTCGATGATGTTATTGTGGAAGATGGTTCATCAACACTCTGGTGCCTTGTTTGAGGACTTTGCCATGTTCGCCCTGATGAAGTTGCGCGATGGATAAAAATTGGTCAGTGCACTAAAATGCTTAAAAGCATATTTCATTGGAGCAATTATTTAGTCTTTAAATCTGGAAGGTTTATTCTGTGTGTGGTGGAGGGAGAAATTTAGCTTGGAGACTTGAAAAGTGATCTCAGTGTATGGTTAAGATTCGAGTGAGGAGGCTGTGCTGTAGTGTTAGGCAAAGACCGTGGCCTCTGTAAAATCCTGCAAACAGTTCCTTGTTCTTGCACTCATTTTGCTGACAGGGACAACATCAGCCATTGAGGATGAACTAATCTCACAGTTGCAGACCACTGAGTTAGACAAACAGCATCTCTGTTCCACTTTCCCCTTACAGGCTGATGAAAGGTAGGAGACAACAAGAGCAAACACAAGTCTCTCATCGCTCAACAGCAGCTGCTGAGGTGTTCTTGAGCAAGATACTTATATTTAATTGCTTGAGTGCTCAGAGGCCATCAGTGGATAGTAACTGTAACTGAACCATGAAGTCTGTCAGTGCCAGATGCTGCAGCTGATTGAATGTACAGCAGAAAACTGGGAAAAAAACGTAATGCATGCAAAGCAAACGTCCCCAAAAGGTTAATTAAATAAGAAATTGAACCAGAGCCACATTATTCACTGAAATGCAGCTCACACATGGAGCTGTAGATTTCTTAAAACCTTCACTGTAAGAGAGGATGATGGAAGGGCCAATTTCTTGACAACTGATGACGCACCACGACTCATACCAACCTTTACAATACTGAGTATTTTGATGCTGCTTACAAAATTATTCACCATGAGAAAATTCAAATAACCAATCATTATCTGTCACAAGACATGAGTGATAGGGTTAACATTTTATGCAGACATCCTCAGAGGATAAGTTCAACTTTGATGAAACCCTGACATTTCATGTAGTGCCACAAGCAGGTCAAAGTCTTCAGGTATCCAGTAACAAATATTAACAGCTTTTTTTTACTCAAAATACAACAATCAGGCACAACATTATGACCACCTGCCTGATATTGTGTTGGTCCCCCTTTTTTTGCCAAACCAGCCCTGACCCATAGAGGCACGGACACCACTTCATCTGCACCAAGATCTGCAACAGATCCTTTAAGTCCTGTAAGTTGCGAGGTGGGGATCCATGGATCTGACTTGTTTGGTCCAGCACATCCCATGATGACGACATAATCAGTGTTATTAACTTCACCACTGCGGTCAGAATGTTGTTCTTGAACGGTGTAAGTTGACCAGGCCTCATGAGATGATGCATCCTTTTGTTGATGTGAAAAGTGAAGCAAATGCAGGAGCGCCTTAAGCCTCCTGATGGTGAGTGGAGGGTAACTGCTGTGGCTGATCGTAAGCCTGTGAGAAAAGAACCGTACTTCTCCCATGCATGTGTCCTTGGTTTTTAGGTCAGTTCCACCCACTTGTCAGTGAAGTCCAGCATCAAAAAACAAGATGTCGATGGCAAAAAGTTCAGGCACAGCTTTAGGCGAAGAACGTCGGTCAACCCTTCAAAACAGGATTTAACAAATCAGTGCAGACACAGATATACACACATTTATATATCTATAAACATATTTAGCCTATATCTGTCACTGATACTCAGGCTCCACTCTGAATTAATTGCGATAATGGGGTGCTCCCCGCATCCAGCATCATGTAATTAAAGCTTGTTATTTGATTAACACTGTAACACATTTGATTTATCTTCTTCCAGTTTTTATTAATTTTTTAATCGTTCTTTGTGTTGAGGGCTTATAAGCAAATATCAGCCTGCTAACATGCTAAAGATAGGCTAAACTAAGACCTCATGCATTAAGGTGAGCAAAGGTCACAAAACTTTCATTTAAGATGTTACAGCCTCACAAAACTCATCGCACAGCTGTAGCTTCTTGGTGTTGTTTTCCTTTAAATTAGGATAAAGGTCAGCTGAGCTAGCATCTGAATGAGGGCACAACAAAATGACTGTGTTTGTAAAACAGAAGAGTTGCTTCCGTATCATATCATAGTATTACATGAAGTGGATGAAGGAAATGCACAGTACATTGTGTAACGCCCACAGGCCACACAAAAGGTTACTAATAGTCACACACGTTTGAAAAATGAGGCCAGAGCAGGAAAAAAAACAAAAAAACATGGCACGTGTTAAGACATGCAAACTCTGCTCTCATATTAGCGCTGATTGACAATCTCTTGCTCGCACTCTCATTCTGATATGCCCGGCCTCCTTCCTAATTCTCAGTTTGCTGAAAGCATTTTCATTTAGTCATGACTCACTCCTCGCAGCAAATTGACTGTAAACTCAATTTAGTTGGTGCTGTCTCTGATGCATGAGAATCAAATTTGTAACTACATCAAAAGTATGTTTGTTGTACTACAGCAATATCCATTGCTTTCATTTCACTTTGAAGGAGGCATGAGTGATAACGCATACTGTTCTTTGAGAGTTGTAAGTTTGTATCAAAGTGCAAATCTACAGTGTGGAAGCTTCTGTGTTTTACAGTAATGAACCATCATTGCATGATTGGGATAACGAACCCCACAAAGAGAGCAATTAAACCCAGAAACTGCTGCTTTGTTTACTTCAAAGTCTGACTGAATATTGAGACAGCTTTTCATAAAATGAGGCAACTCTATTGAGGTGCTTTTCTTAGTCACAGCTCAGTCTGAATTTGTTACAGACAGGTCAGGAATAAGCTAATATCACACTCATTTTTGTTGCTTCAAACACCTGTTCAGCAACATTTGTGTTATTTCCTTTCACCCTGCTGCCTTGCTCTTGCTGGACAATTGCTGTGAAACCATGACAACAAGTCTTAACTGCAGCAATTTTCTCCTCAGTGCCACGACTTTTTGACTATTAGCACAACTGCTTGTGCAACTACATGACTTTTTATGTGTGTGCATGTGTATATACTGAGAATAGGAGGGATTATGTTATCCTTGAGCTTATCTCCTTTTAAAATGAGTGATTATGCAATGGTCATGGCCTAGATTTGAAAGACAGCCTTTTTTTTTTCTCTCCCTCTCTCTCTGGCTGGGAACCACCAGAGCTTGTAAATACTACCAATGCACTTTCATCTGCCACAAATACTATCTCATTGTGTTTAGTAAGAGTAATCAGTGGTGCAGGGGCTTTTTTCTCTTCTTACTGCTTTCAGGAACTGTACAGCCTGCAGTTCACCGGAGCATTTGCAATTTGCATATAGATGATACTCATATCACATTATCGCTCGGGGGGGAGTATTAATAACGGGGATGTTTAACAGGTTGGGGTACCTTACAGTAGACTGTTAAAGATGCTGAAACAGGTGAGGTCCAAACCTATGAAATGTGCCTCACTCAGATCACATTGTTCCACATCTTTCACCTCCCTCTGCTTTTCATCAGCTGTAATCTGTTTCCTTCCTTCTATTGTTTAAACTTTGAAGGAGTCAAGGATTTGTTACACGTGTTGCACTCTGGCTACATTGTGCAGGAATCTGAAATTATACTGTTTCAAACTGAACACAGACACACCACAGGGATACAAAATTGTTTGACCTCTTGATCCCTACCAATATGCTCCCGCTAGTCCCCAGCAGTGTATCGCTATTACCTGTCTGTCATGCTCCAAAATTGATTTCACTGGCTCAGTGGGTGTGACATGGGCAACCCTCAGACTACTTTCACTCTTTCTCACTCATACATGCCCTTGATTAGCAGAAGTAGAACACTCGGCGATAAAAAGGCTTTGATAAATGTGCTACATCAAAGGTTTTTACACATTTCACTCAGAAGCTCATGTGGTTCATCTGTCACTCCCTCCCCTCTGTTAGCTGTGTCTTTGTGCCCAGCAGGTTACTTCCATAACTTACTAAAACTTTGCATAGCCAGAAAATGTCAACAAAACCCAGAAAATAATGAAGAAACTACAGGAAAGATTAAAGGCAATACAATTATAGACACACTTTCATAGAGACAACTTTTTAAATGGCGACTAACATTACAGGCACATTTCATAGGTGTATACTGTAGAATCACAGTGATATATTCTAAGCACTTTCACTGTAATTTGTCTGTTTGGACAGGTGTGACACCCTGTGAGGGCTGGGCTGCTTCAGGAGGTCGTGAGGAGAACGAGTTGCAGCTGTGCTGGCTGATTGGCCTCCAGTACTTAAGCTGCCAGCATCCTGGTTGTCTAGCTCTTTCTTTGGGGTTTTGTTTCCTTTTGATTGTTTCACACCATGCATCCAGACATTGCACACACTACTGACTTACACAGTTTGGTTACATTAATTATGTTACTTTAAATAAATACTCTTATTTATCATCATGTGTAGCCTCCTCCAGTTTGTCCTTCCCTGTGACACAGGCCGTACTTCTGTGTGTTGTTTTGTGCTGTATTGGTGCAGCACGGTGCATACAGTAGTTTACTCTTTGTTGCTATATTTATAAATTATGAATGTACATATGGAATTGTGCTGGTGAATTTTTAATGTGAACAAATACATTTACTGACTCCCAGAATATTTTTAGGTAGCAACACACCTTTCTACACCAAGTTCCAATGATATGCTTTTTAAAGTACTGTTAAAAATAAAGTTGGAAGTATGTGTGTAATTTGTTGAGAATAACATGGCATAATTTTGAGGGCCGGATTCAAAGTCACACCAAAAATCAAAGTTTCGAAGTTTATAGTTACATACAGCAAAGAAACGTGTTTCCCTGTGCAATGAAATTCTTTCTTTGTTGTCCACAACAGATGCCAAACAATCAAATCCACATATAAAATATAAAACTATGTAAATAAAAGGAGCTGCCATGGGCTATGTATGTATGCAAGTATTTTCACGTCACAACAGTAATATAATAAAAACTGGTAGATGATTTATTGCCAAATAATGGTATTATTGTGCTTGTCCAACGGTGACAAATCAAAAGGTAATTATGAAATTTTGTCTCTTTAGCAAGAACCAAATGTGGTGTTTTTAATGTTAGCGATCTTTGTATCTTATCAGAATCATGAATGAGTGAACCAGGAATCAGCAGGCCTGTGAATTTGCACAGATAAAGGAAATGCAGTAATTTTAGATGGTAAATCACTTCAGTTTAATTTATTTATATTGTGCCACATCTCAACAAACAGGTGCTTCAAGCGCCATTTCAATGACTATTACTATGGCGCAATATGAAAAAAAAAAAAAAAACTATTTGACCTGAATTTGTATGCAAACATGTAATTATACAAAAAGACAACAACCAAACAAACAAATATAGTTTTAGTAGCAAATTAAATGAGACCAACAAATTTTGGGCAGGAGTTTAAACCTAGAAATGTTCAACACCGAATCAAATCAATTTCGTATTTGCATTTAAAATTAGTCAGCATCAACTCAGGTTTATGGTGTTAATACCAGCATCAGGTCAGTCCAGCTTTGGCCCTGTCCCATCAACTAATCTCGAAAACCCAGCTGTATCATGTAGATTGATGTTTATCTGGGCTTGGGAGAGGCACTAGGCCTACACTAGCTTGTGACCCCCGAGGCTGGGTTTGTATCTCCTCTTGATACAGAGATTTGATTTTTCGCATACAACTTTTCGCTTGTTGGGGGACTGTGTAAACCACTACACTATTGAGTCTTTCTAATTGATTTTATTTAATAAAAGTTATCTTTTCCAAATAATAATTAAACGTTCTAGTTTAAAACTTTCTAAATAATGTATTATTGCCTGTCACAAACACAATTTAATATAGTGTTTGATATGAAACTGTCACACCAAAAATTGTTCATTTCTATTTTAGTCAACTTTTTTTAATTTTTTTTATTTGCTTCATGAGGCTCCATTATTTTAATGTATTGTGTTCCTGCACCGTGGTGTCGTATTGTTTTGTATGGTAATTTGTTGTATTCCTTTCTTTCCCCGCCCCACGCGCTGTCGTCACGCTCGGGGCAGCCAGTGAGGCGGAGGGAGGGGGTGTTTCACACGGAGGAGAGGGCAGGCAACGGCGTCGCAGGCACCGCTTACAACGAGAGCGGCTTTTGGGCTTTGTTTTGTGGATGTGAATGAGCTCCATCACCTCCTCCAGAAATGTGGACGGATTTAAGGACATTGTTACTTTTCCATTTGTTCGTCCTCAAGCTTCATTCCTCAAAAGGTCAGTAGAGTATTTATTGATTTTTCCCCCATCCTCTGCGCGCGAGACGCTATTGAAATTAAAGATAAAGGCTGGTGTGTGATGCTGAGCTGACTGGAAGCGCTCTCTACTCAGCGCGCGTGCGTGTGATACCATGAGACAAAAAAAAAAAAAAAAGACGAAGAAAAGCTACTTAAAAAAATCAATGCGCAAGTTTGTGGTTTATTTCACTGTAAACAAATCAAATAGCTGAGATTTCGTGAAAGGAAAAGCCTCTGCGTGCGTGTCATGTGTGTTCCCGGCTGTGAGCATCCATACTGCATCAGAGGTAGTAGGTGTAGTAGCCCAGACTGACTGACTGAATCTTTGTCTGCACGTTTTGAAGAACTGAGTCGTACAGACCCAGGGCCTCTTCTGAGCCCTTCTGTCTTAGAACTGTTAAATATCCTGGAAAAAGTAGATCACTAGCTGAAAGGAAGCGCACACCATGACGCCCCTAGCCCCTCAGCCAATTGACCTGAATGAAGGCTGAATATCAATTAGGCATTCATTTGCAAATGACAGTTGAACTAGCCTACTGGAGATTACTACTATATCCAATTGTTGCTCATCCATCTGGACTCTTATCTTCCCTTTTTTTCTGGTTTCTTCCAGCCACTGATGAGTGTGAGGATGGACAGTTTCAGTGCAACAACAAAAGGTGTATACCTACCATCTGGAGGTGTGACGACGATGACGACTGCTCAGACAACAGTGATGAAGAAAACTGTCGTAAGTGTTAAAATTAAAGGAGAAATAAGCACTAATTAAATATGTTTACTGTGGATCTTTTAGCATGTTAAAGCATTATTAAAATAGAAATAAATCACAGTAATGATTATAAGAGTCCAACCCCATTAACCCCTACTAAATTATGGAAACATCCCAGTGTATTATTATCACAAGGTCAGTTATTATCCATCCAAATTACTAAAAAAAAAGTTTAGCTGGGAGCATTCGTTAGTGCTAGACTTAAAATTCTGGGCATGGCTGCGGTTTGTGTGTCTTAAACGGAATTGTCTTATTTTGCTAAAAGTCATGAAGCAGAAAAGAAACCCACAGCCCTCTCAGGTCTCTGCCCTTTCATAACTTTAGATTATTTTATGCTGGCTTTGCTTTGTCGTTGGGATTTTATCCTTTTTTTTTCCTGCTCACACGTTGTTCACAACAGACCCTGATTTCATAAAAGCAGACAGAGTTTACAAAGAGACACAAATGCAATCATGCTTTTGAGTGAGAATGTGTGCGCTCGCCTCAGGCTAAGAGCGTGTGCAGGTGATTTCATCCCTCCTCCTATAAATAGAGTGCTCAACAAGCGCGTTTGCCTAAAATGTGGGTTGATTGGGTGGAACCATTTTCCAATCATCTCTGAATGAAAAGCTGTCCAGGTGAGGGACAGACTGCGTGGTGCGTCGCTCCAGTGCACAAAGCTCTGACAGGTATCTTGGATGTGTTGTTCTGGGTGGAAATAATAGAATTCTGCTTTCCTTTTTGACAGCAAGCCAGTGCCCTATATTTTGAAAGAATGCTCGTGCTGAAACCAGTGAAGTTGTGCCAAAGCTGAAGCCAAGCTTTGCGTGTTTGCTGTGCAGCTTCTTTTGTGTCTGGGTTAATTGGTGCTCGGGAGGAAATTCTACACCTCCCCACGCGAGCTTATAATGCATACACTCTCTGTTTCTTCTCATACATATCTCTGCTTTTATTTGCTTCTCCCTCTCTTTCTTCCACAAACTCCACCCCCCCCACACACAGACCTGTTGTATACAACCACCTTATACTTCTTATGCGCGTCTGGAAGCGTTTCCCTGCTTCCTGTCCCTGTCCCAGCAGGACTTGTCCTCAGGCATGCTGAAAAGCAGGTCATTTGGAGCCTGTTTGCTCTTAAAACATTCATGTGTCACTGCTTCAGACGTGCACACAAATTCTGACGTTCGAAGCTGCTCACTACTCTGTCAGGCTTTATTTCCTCTGTATTTCTTTCATAGGAAATTGTTTGTGGGTTTATTGCCCCCTCTCTGTGTTTTCCATAAGGAGGAGCTTCTGACACATTTAGGGGTTTGAGTGAAAACACTCCTCCCGAAAGCCTTTTAAACTTAAACTTACTGTCAACCTGCCATTTGATGATTATGACAGTAAAGCGTTACTTGCCATTTTATTAGAGAGAGGTACATGCGTGGCCTTCACTCTGGGTCCGTCTCCTTTTCCTGTGTGGCCTGTTGTTTCTGCGTGGGCAGGCTGCTACAGGCGATTGTTTCTCTGAGTGGAGACAGAGCGGTTTCTGCACTTTTCATCCTTGTAGTGTTGGATCACTGAGATGCTAAGGATGTTGGCTGTTGAAATTTTGCTCCTCTGTACTCTGGCACTTTTTAATTAATGGTTTACTTATCTTTGAGTCATTCTCACAGGTTGCTTCTGTGAGCCGTTTTTCTCCTTCTACGTGTGCAGAGGCTGAAAAGACAGAAGACAGGCAGTGTAGGGTGGTGAAGCGAAAACCTGTACAGCATATGCTGCATAGGGGGTAAGAGGGTGCTGAGGATTTAGCTTGTAAATACAGCAAATCCTGTTCAGAAATGACACTGATGTGTTCTTGTTGACTGTGAAGCGGTCGCATTTTTTAAATTAAGTTTCCGAATGGCTGAGTGGATTGTCTCACTTTTTTTTTTGTTGTTGAAAATATAATATTTCACAACACAATGCCAAACCAGAGAATCCAGTGACTGAATGTGTGCAACAGACCATGGTTATGAAATATGAAGACAGGGAAGAGCCGCAGCTCCTTATTTGTCATGCCAGTGTCATCTTCTTTCTAACCTGAGTGTCGCTGGCAGAACAGGTGTCTAAAAAAACACTGATATTTCTCATACCAGTACTCTTTATGCACCATGGTGCCTCTCCATCCTTTATCCTGTTTTTGTTAACACCATCCCCCACCAGTTCACCCCCAGTTTGCAATCCCATCACTCCGTACACCCCACCATCCCCCATCGTCAAACTCAATTCCCCGCTGACCATTTGCTCACTGCAGGCACCCATACATGCATAATTGCAGTCATAACTTTGTGCAGATGCAAGTATGGGCCAGACACATGCTAGAATAAACAGAAACACATAAGAACTACTGCATGTGCATCCATCAGTGAACTCTATTTTTGCAACTGGAAAGTTCAGTCCATGTAATAGAAACTGTACATTTTGTTTACTGGTTGCATAACTTCCTGCGTGAGGATTATACACAAAGCCACCCTCCCTCTCGCCTCGTCTGGAGTTGACAGCAGCGGAGGCAACAAAAGAATTCTGCCTTGAATTCTCAAAGTCCGATCTGTGCCGACTCTGATGTGAAGCCGCTGTTTAATCCTCATCCTGATTATAGCAGCGTATCACCCACTTGCCATCTATCTGTGTTACCTTCAAAGTCCACAGTGTCCGCTTGACTTTCCTCTCATCCTGGGATGTGATAAGAATCTATTTCATTCACGTTCATGAATTTAACATTCACACCTGCAGGGAGGCATTTCACATCACGGAGTAGAGCTCAGAGTCGTCTTTTGTTTTCCACCGCGATGCAGAGTCAGCAACAAGCCGTGTGCTTCTTCTCTTTGTGTTCTCTTACCTAATAAGTCTGCACCACTCCCTCACTGCCAGACTTACTTTTGAATCTGCTGGCACTCCTCCACACCTCCTGTAGTCATTGTTTATTTCTTTATTCCAAAGCCTTTCAGTGGATGCAGAAACCACAGGTATGCTCACACACTAAGTTTCAGAAACGTAACACGCATCCATGCAATGCGTGAAAAAAATGCTTGTTTGAAGCTCTAATAACAGTGCTTAGAACTCACATCTGAGGTCCCTTTAAGAGCTTGAGTGTGAAGAAAATGGTCAATATTTTTTAATGTGCTCTAATTTCGTGCATGATCTGCAAATTGGTTTCATGATATGAGATAAGATTATATTGATCAATATTATTGGTTTTCTATTGGGCTGCTTGCTAAGTTCTTAAAGGCAGAGAATGCCTCGCCTGCTGACAGAGTATTTTCATTATCAATTCAAAATAGCTCACTGGATTTAACTTTGAACCTCCCTTTTTTTTTTTTTGCTTTATTATGCTTCTGGTATTTCTTTGGCTGCAAACAAAACTATCTTTTAAGTGGTAATTCATCTTTTGCTTATCCTGTGCATTTTATATGTCAAGGCTCTCCTTTTTCAAATGAGGGAAAAGTCCTTTGTTATCACAAATCTCCAGATCTCTGAATGCTCACTTGTCGACCTGTTTGTTGTAACAGACTTTTTCGAACCCCTTTGGCCTATCTACAACACCTTCTCTTAGTTTTTCCTGCACTCGCACAGCAGATTCATACAGAAAGCTAAATGGACTCCACTTACAGCCTCGTGACTCTCTCTTTCTGTTGGCGCTGATGGCCAGCTGGATATGCTTCCAGTCAGTTCTACTTTTTGAGCATTTGTGGCTCTGTTTTTATTGCTCTGACAGGTTATTTTTCTTAGCTGTGTTGACATCACCCACCCAGGTTAGTTGACAGCAATATTTCACAAAGTAATGCAGACTGATCAAACAGTTTTCCCACCTGCTGAGATCTACTTGTAAATTCAGAAAAATAATGCCATTCTGTGTGATGTTCTGCTGTGTGTCACTGAGGTTTCAGGGACAAAAGGATGCATTGTAATTTTGGCATATCAGAGTAGAAAACATTTTTTGCTTTTTGTGAATGTATTTCACCCCAGTGTCTGAGTCCTTTTTGTCTGTGTTCTTTGAAGAAATGGGTTTGACTAAAGAGTGAATGAGGGAAATTATTTTGACCCTACAGTGTAAGTCTGTAGGGTCAAACTCTGCCCAAAATCTCCATGGCTGTTGACAGTAGTACACTGCGTGGAAAGGATTATGCCTTTATATCTCCAAGCTATGAGGCATATTGGCTGTCGGGTCTGTGGTCAATTTATGTTCTATTATTTTACTTGCAGTTCACGGTTGTGATAGAGCCTCAATTAGTCACAAATTTTAAAAGCTACAATAATGTTTTCTCAAAGAAACTTAGTCTTACAGTGGTAGTGTTCTGTTTTCCATTATGTGCAAAGATGTGTCAACAGCTTCCATGATGCACCTGACTAGAGCATATAAGACAGTTTTTACAAATCTAACGAGCTTGAAAGTCAATATTTGGTGTGACCACCTTTATTCTTCAGCACAGCCTGAACTCTCTGAAGCAGCTTTCTGTCATTTCTTCCAGTAGTGTTCAGGAATAGTTCTCCAGGCTTCTTGAAGGACATTCAAAGCTCTTCTTTGGAAGTTGGCTGCATTTTGCTTCATTCTCTGGCAAGATGATCCCACCCTGCTTCAGTAATGTTGAGGTCCGGGCTCTGCAGAGGCCAGTTCATGACTGATGGTGTTTCACTGTGTCCATTTCTATCCAGGTATGCTTTTACTTAACTGGCAGTGTGTTTGGGATCATTGTTTTGCTGAAAAATGAAGCCGTTGCCAATCAGATGCTTTCTAAATGGTATTGGATGGTGGATCAAATCTGATTGTACTTTTTTGTGTTGATGACAAAGAGAATAAATTCACGGTAGTTCAGACATCAAACAACGGGAGTAACTATGACTCTATTAAGGTGGCCAAATGCCTCATCATCTAATTAGTGAAGCACATGAATGGATGAACGAGAATCCCACTGTCCCTAACTGGATAGTTACTCCATCAGTTTTGACGAGCTCTCCAGCTCCACTGGCTGAAATGCATCTCCAAACCATGACCGAGCCTCCACTGTGTTTTACAGATGGCTGTAGACACTCACTGTTGTACGTCTCTCCCGACCTTCTCGTTCAAATTTGGATTTAGTCCAGTTCTTGTGTAATTTGGCATACCTCAGCCTTTTCTCCCTGTCTCACTTCCTTAAGAATAGTTTCTTGACAGCCACCCTTCCACTCACACCATTTCTGATGAGGCCGAAGGGGCCAGATGCATCTCTTAGGTCCTGTGTCAGGTCTTTTTTTCAGATGCTGTTCATCTGCCGTAGATATAGGCCTTCTTCTCTTGTCCTCAGCCTGTCCAGTTTCTTCAAAAAGTGCACACTGCTCATCATTCTGAAATATGCAAAATTTTCAGCTAATGGCTCTTTGTGAATCTCTTTGTTGGTGCAGAAATGCTATTTTATGCCTGTCAAACTGTGTTGTCTTTGGCATTTTTCTTTCTTTTGTATTTAGCATTGAGTCAACTAGAGAAATGGGAACAAATTATGTGTTTTTTGACAGGATGTTAGTAAAAAAATGCATAAAGATACAGTTTAGAATTAGTTCTTTGTTAAGTTGTCTGTTAGGCATAGACACAACACTGGTTTATGTCTTGAGTTAGGTGCCTTTTTTGTGTTTGAATGATTCATAGGTCAGTTTAAGTGACTTAACAAAGAAAAAACATTGCTCTGAAAATGGTCAGGTCCAAAGACTGGACTGAAAATGAGTGAAAAAGCAGCCAATGTCCAAAGAAGAACTTTGAAAAATCTTCAGACAACCGGGAGAACGATTGGAAAGTCAGGCTCCTTGGAAATAAAACATCTTCATGGATATATAATTTTTTTATGCAGTCTGAAAAAGGGCCAGCCTTCATTAACAGCGATGTTGAGTAGTTTAAATGCTGTAAAATCTTCAAATCAGCCTTCAAAGTCCTTCTCGAAACCTTTGGTCACTCGGAAGCTGTCTTTTTATTTTGAAGCCCTTTTCTAAATTAATGTGGAGCCAGACATATTTTTAATTTCTGTGCGTAATGGACTTAAAGAGCTCATCAGTTAAATCTGATTTGAAAATTTGATGAATTAGCTGAAAATAATAAATGTTTAAAAAGCTTTTTTTTCCCACCTCCTGTACGTTCTGCTACACATGTGCAAACATCTGTAGAGAGGGCAAACACGATCAACGTTTCTGACTCAACCCACCAGAGCACTTAAATGTATTCATGCCATGATAACAATATGGCAAAAAAAAAAGGTAAACATACTTACTTCTTTATTAAAATAAGAACTGAATATGCAGGCCTCCATAAGTGTTATGAACCTCTGCTGCTCACAGATCTCAGAGCAACAACATGATAAGCTCATATGTCTTTCTCTTATATCTCTGGTGTTACAGATAAACTAGATATTTTTTCCACTATGTGCTAACTTATCCGTGTGTGTGTGTGTGTGTGTGCGCGCGTGCGCGCGCGTGCATATTTATGTATGACTGTTTGCTTGTTTGCTGGCCCCACTGGCCTACTGCCCTGTATCTGCGTGTCTCCAAGCCAGCTTGCCCTAAGTGATCATTAAGAAGTCTGCAGCTCCAATTGAGCTATTATCTCAGATTAGTGTGTGTCGCTACACAACGTTGCAGAGAGAGAGGGGCGGGGGGATTAATGTGGGAGTATAAAACATCACTCAGCATCAGCCTCTTCCCATCATCTGCCATGTATTTATCCCCGATTCCACTTGTCTTTTTAGTGCCTAACACCTCAGTGAAAACAATTTGTATGCATCATTTTAAAGATTACACCTCCCAGAAAACTGTGTTCATTTCAGGGGATAAAAAGCAGATATTTCTCCGGGGACACTCTTAGCAATGTTTCTTCCCTCATGAAAATTACTGTTTTATTTCTGCTGAACTATTGAAATACTGTTCAGGCACTAAAAGAACTAAAGTCTGTGCAGAAGAATCTTTATTGTGGTGTTAACACTGGATTCTGGTTTCAGTCTTTAATTGTTTTAAAATCAGTGAAGACTTTACTGGTATTTGAATCATATTCTTTAAAGGCTATCATCAACCCAAGTTATTTTGAATGTAAGAATTTTATATCACACATCTCATGGCTAAATTATATTTAGAGCTTTTTTTTGCCAGTTAATGCTGCAAAATGTGTCCTGTAAACTGCAAAACAGTGTGCTAAAAGTACTGGAACAAATGGATGTGGTGGACAGACAGGGCAGGTTGTGAATTCATCTGGTGAAATTTTGTTTTAAGATCTGGGCTAGTTTTTTTTTTTTTTGATAAACTGATACCCATCCCTATAGTTTTTGTGAAATTGATTCAGCAGTGGCAGTGAAATGAACCCAGGTTAGCTTGAAAATCGATAGGACACATGCTGGATGTTTGAGAGCGGCTGCCTGCTCTGTGAACCCAGGCCTTGGGGCCACTGGCATCCAGGCAGACAGTGCCTTTCATCCAGAATCACTGTCAGAAAAAAACAGACCCACAAGGGATGATGTTGGCACACACTGCAAGAGCTGTGGCACTTAGCAACTTGTGACTCATTTTGGTGAAAAATGCCACTTCATGTGACACAACAGCCATGCTCATGAATCTCTTCTGACAGCTGCGACAATGTTGGAATTGGATGATTGTGGCTGTGGGTATTACTTTATTTTGATTTATCATTTTTTTGGATGAGTACACATACTCATCACGAACTACTGAGGATATTATGCATCTCTGAAGTCAGGCCAGGGTAACAGAGAGCAGTGTGTGTGGTAGTGAATTGGAATGATGAGCAAATAGCTGTGACACAGCAACCAAAGCCCTCAGTCTCTTTCTTTTTATTGATGATTCAATGTAGCCGGATGAAGTATTAGTGTCACCTCTGCTCACACAGGCAACATTCGCCTCTTCTTGCCCAGCTACATACTGACTCATTATAGAGCCACCATGAAGCTTTACATGTGGGCTGTCACTGTCTTGAATCATTCCACCTGCCTACATGTCTCCACCTTTACAGTGCACATCAGAACAGTGACAGTACACTTAGCTGGGAATGAACTGTGGACAATGCAGCTGGTCTAAAAAGCCATTAACATCTCCAGAAAAGTCAGTCTGCAGTCATTCGCAGTCAGGCTGAAGGTGGTGGATAATGTAGGCTTCAGAAAAATTGCAAAAATAATTTGGGTGCTGCCCTTTTTATAGCCCTTCCGCAACCATCCGCCATGATTTTTAGTGGGTATGAGCAGCGGATACCGTGTTCACTCCGCCACATCTGCCGTCAGTACGTGCTACCAACAGAGCGATCTCTACAACGCATGTGTTAAACACGTCAAGTCTCCGCAAATCTCTGCCATCTGCACGTGTTTGGTATGCATGACATGCCATCAGGTCGCGTGGTATCAATTGTTTACATTTACGTTCTGCCATAAATTTCTGAGGATTGCTTGTGGTTGCCCGTCCGCAGCCCTCCGCAGGATTCTTGGCATCAGTGTGACAGGGATCTAACTTAATCTTAGCCATGGCTAACATTTTAGCCTGTGGAACATAGCTGATTTCACAATGTCAGTGTCAGCTGTCTCAAAAAACAAACAAACTGACTTGTAACATGAATATCAGGATGACAACACAAAGTATTTCTATACTCTCAACTCTTACTTTCTTATCCAGGAGCCGGGGTGGTGCTATCATGGCTCCGTCACATTTTCAGAATTTTGGCATCAAAATGTATCGTAAATATTGGTTTTGGACACATCCCTACGTTACACGAGTATCATCATTTTTCTTGAAAAGCTCTTCTGCGACGCAAAGAGTGCGTTTTTGTTTTTAATTCATCTGTTGATTTGTTTGCTTTTTAAACTAAGTTTGTAAAATGTAAGTACACTGCTTAGAAAAACAGGCCTTAGATGTCAGAGTAAGGTGCTGAAATTTCTAGTTTTGCCTAAACACTATCACTCAGTGATATTTAATTTGCCGTAGGCTGAGGAAGTGCCATTAGCTTCCCTCCCCTTTCAAGAAATGACCATGTAATTAAATGTCTGCAGAAATGCAGAATGCACGAGCTAAGCCTAAGTTAAGTGAGGATTTAATTGTGTCAGGTACTGCATTACCTGAACAATCATAGCAAATAAGAATCAGACTTAAATGAATTTTCTCAGCAGCAGGGATTTAGGCGTGAGAAGCCTTAATCTGTGTAGACATGGACTATCAAATGGTTTCTCTGCAACACCAACCTTTCAATTAGAAGAAAACTGGTTGTACATGGCTAATCAAACGTCTGGACTGCAGACTGTGAGATCTGTCCCGTAGATTTGAACAGAGAAAAATGGGACATTTTTTGACTGGAGGAAGGTAACATAACCATCCGTTCAGAGCAGGGAGCATTTCTGCAGAGTAACTTGTTTTGCTGTCCCCTGCGAGCCTTTTTTACATCCAAGTTTTTCAGAAAGATGGTTTCACTCGTGTAAAATCTACATTTTAAAACAGCAGCCAGCCCAGTTAGATTATTTAGCTTTCCTTGAAATATTCTGTCTTATGTTACTGGACATAGAAAATGGGCTGTGTATGCCAGATGGAATGGGAAACCTGCTTGGGTCTGTTATGATTTAAATATTAAATATGAATGTAGAAAACACACACACTGAAAAATCCTACCAGAGTGTTGTAGATATAACTTGGTTTTGAATTTGTAGTGAAATTCACCATCATTTTCATGTTTAATCTCACTGCTGTGTGGAGCTTTTAATAGATTTCTGCAGGCAGAAGGAGAAACTAGATCTCATTTCTGAAAAGGTCATTCATGCCTGTTTAATTTATAAAGCTTATATTTAAATAATCAATTTTGAATTTAATCATGTATAATGACTTAATGCTTATTCTGTATTCACCCTGTCTGTGTGTGTTAACGTTAAAGTTGTAGCTTAGTATTTGAGCAAAAGTTTTCTTGGAAGTAGTAGGAAATGCAAGCAGAAGAGTGGGAAACCTTAGCTAGCAGATGGTTTGTCTGAGTTGCACTTGACCTCATGTGCTTCTGGCAGGAATATTGCGATCAAAGCTGAGCAGCTAAGCTCTGCCTAGAGATAGATATGTTTTAAATGCATAGCCACTGGCCGATCACATGCACACAGACAGAGTGTGGGTGCACAAGGCACACACTGGCTGCACACTGACAGGCATTCAAATCACATGAAATGAAAATGTGGTCTATTTTATTAGTTTGTGCATACCCATTGTGAATGGATAATGATGTAATCTCTTGTGACATGGATCACCAGAGAAAGACGAACCAGATTGATGCTGAGCTTAGAAAAATAAAGGGAGCAAAAGAGGAGGCAGAGCGAAGGAGGGCGTCGTTGCGGAGCGGGTTAAGGCGTGGGGGCAGGGATGAAGAGTGCTGCAGTGTCATTGATTTTAGAGTGGTTGTTTTGCTGTGTTATTGTTGTGATGCAGATCAGATAAAGTATAGCCGATAAGACCAATTAGAAATCAGCTGTAGTCTGTCCTTCAGAGAGGTGAAAGTTGAGGTCGCGTTTTGCGTTGCAGTCTGCACAGTCTGCATATTTGTGTCGTAGAGTGTTACCGTGTGTGTAGTAAAGAGAGATAAAGAAGACAGCAAAACCACAAAGTTAACAAAGATGTAGCCCTTATTCTAGCCAGAATACAAAACTAAAACCAGCGCCAATCGGTTTGAATGAAAGCCCACTTACTGCAGAACATCTGCTCCTTCTGATCAGACCGCCAGGCTGTTGGAAACACCTGGCATTCATGCAGGTTTCCTGCTCCACTAACAAGGCTGTCTGAAGCATACTTTCTGTTTAACTTTTTTAGTCAACGAGTGGCAAAGCAACTTCATTTATTAAAAAACTGAAAGGAATTCGCCACTCAAAATACTATTCTATCATTTCCACTCGTCAGGAACGTAGGGAGCAGCTTTTAAGAAAGAAAGATGTCTGCTCCATAATGTAGGTTAAATCATTTTCAATCTTTTTTCTTCTACATGATGATGTGCCTCACAACTACAATATTAACTACCACAAAACCAACCAAACCTTTTCTGGCTTGTTGTGCTAGTACTTTTGCTTGAATAAGGGTACTTCTTCATGCATTGATTACATTGTAGCTTACTAATAGTGATGGTTGGCCTGTGTCTTAAACACGCTAGCCTGGTCCATTTGTTGATTGCACATGAAGTTTGGCCACAGGCACACAGTGCTTCCATCAGCCTGTTTGCAATCAGTTCACACTACCCACTCGTTTAATTTTAGGCAAAAAACCCCCAAAAAACCAACCTTTTCTTCCTGATGCTTTGACTTGCTGATATAAATATAAGTAAACTCCCCCTTGCTTTATGTTACCAGCCCTGTCATCCCTGTCATGGACAGCTTTACAAAAGTCATGAAAAAGTCATTCGCTCAAGCAATATTTTAAAATAAATGTTTGACCATTGTGGTGCTGGAACTTCTTGTGAACTGAATGAAGAAGACGCTGTCTGTGTGGAGACTGTGGTAAATGTAGCGTGTAAATATCTTATGGAGTGATGTGGTTCAGTTCAAGCATCTTCATATATACGTTAAAGCCAAAATGCATGCATGTGTGTTATTCATGGTAATAATTATATAGTAAAATCTATTTCATGACCTTGTGAACCTAATATGTAGCTTCCATGAAAAAATGTTTTTTTTTTGTTTTTTTTTAAATGTCAAATTATAATTTATTGTTACTTATAAACCTAGTAGTGAACCAATTAACTGCATACAATTTGGTGACCTCAGTCTTAAAAATAAAATATTCAACTTAAACAACTCATTCAACTTAAGTACTATTAAATGCAATAATCCTGTAAGAAATATTACAATGTGTACATTTATTGCTTTTTGTTTTGTACCCCCTCCTTCAATATAAATATTCAAAAACCCTAAAATTAATAATTTACTTTGCATTTTTACTTACTGATCTGCAAAGTTGGTTGCAAAGAACCTTTATTTCTTTGTATCCACATAGCAGAAACCATACTTTTGCATACAATACAATACCCTGGCCTACTTTGAATCTCCACGCCACATATATTATTACAGGGTAGAAATAGGAATGAAAATGCCCCAGAAAAACCTTCATTAAATTGCCTCATGCAGCACGAGGCTGCTATTGCACCGTAAAGCTGCAACACATTTCACGCTGTGCACTGGAAAGAATGTCATGATCTTGACATTAATGTGCAAGCTTGCATTTGTTTTATGCTAGAAGCTTGTGAAAGTGGCTTTGCAGAGGTAAAGACTTACCAATGCTAACCAGTTCAGGTTTCGATTAAGACTTTTACATGTTTTCCACTGAGTGTCCCAAACTATGGCCAATGTTATACTGACAGTCACGCCATGTTCCCATAAGCCTTAAGGATGATGGAGTGTGGTTACTTGATTAATCTGTACAGTTTGGCATGAAATCAGTGTTGTAACATTTTAGTCTTTAGAAATGCAGACCAACTCTGCTGTAATATTCCTCAGCCCAGTAAGGCTTAAAAAAGAATCATGAAAACAGCTAATGAATCATTTCATTTCTCTCCTATTAGTTTAAATGAGGCCAGCCGAAATGTTGCATCTCTGATGTGTAACAAGTGTACCATGCTTTTAATGGAGCCATCTGAGCTTTACATGCATGAAAGAAGCTGCGGTAGAGAGTTTAGCTGCTTTGTCACCTTCAGCTTTTCCAAAGACATTCACTTGAAGATGTAGTGTATTTCCTCATGGTCATGCATATTTATAACTTAGCACAAAAAGTAAGGCAATTTGTGTTTGGTTGATTATTTCTTTGTTGTAACAATGCTTCTTGGCAATAAATCTCATACCATTGGAAAGCCTGTTTATTTCCCCTTAAATGGGGCCACATTTGTAAGGAAAATGCATTTGTGGGTTGTGCAGCAGCATTGAGTATGTGGGTTGTGCCCATGAAAAACTTGCCAAATCTTCTCTGCCAATGCCAAACAGCTTATTCTGCTATTGACTCTTGTTTGGTGTTGTTTATTGGATTTGATGATCGAAGTCTGAACAAACAAGACATACTGGCAGTTAATTTAACAAACAGGGGCCTCAGTAGCATGTGGAAGAACCATACACCGCCACAACAGCCTGGCACCTCCACCTCCTCATGTGGGATGGCTTCCCATTCTTCAGCCAGCATTTATCGCAGTTCAGCCAATGTGGTTGTGTCGGTCACTCAGGCACGAACAGCATGCCCAAGCTGATCCCACAAGTGTTCAACGGGGTTGAGGTCAGGACTGCAGGCAGACCCTTCCATCCTCTCCACTCGCAAAATTCTGGCGGTAGTCTCTGATAAATCCTGCTCTGTGGGGGTGAGCATTGTCATCTTGGAGAATAGAGTTTGGTCCCAGACTGTGAAGATATGGGATTGCCACAGGTTGAAGAATCTCACCTCGATATCTCTCAGCACCTGGGGTACCAGAAGCTCAAAACAGGAGTAAACAGTAGAATAAGCTGTCTGGCTTTGACAGAGAAGATTCGGCAAGTTTTTCATGGGAAATAAACAGGCTTTCCAACAGTATAAGATTTATTGCCAAGAAGCATTGTTACAACACAGAAATAATCAAACAAACACAAATTTCCTTCCTTTTTGCACTAAGATTATATAGTCTTTTACTGTAAAGAGAAAAAGATTAGTGCATAGACATAGAGTTGGATCTTTTGACAGTAATGTGAGGTGTTTGGATTTATGTATGAATTATTTAGCTAGCATATTTACAACTGCAGATCATTTTTTGTTCTTGGTAGCAAACATCCAGACCGCATCTAACCTTGTGATCCTCAGGGCTTCAATATTATATTTAAAGCATTGCACAGCTTATATGATGTGCATGGCACGAGCAGAAGCTGCTTTGTGCCACTTTGCTAACGATGAGAAGCTTTGGTGGTGAGAGGGAAGCCTTTAGTCACAGTTTTGAGTAATCTGTTTCTGTGGTGGGTTGGTTCAGGATTCTTTGATTGGACAGAGGGTATTTGATGGGTCCACACTGAAGAATATCAGCTCTCACAAAGTCCATCAATAGGTGTCTGTGACTTTGTTCTTCCTGTCTGACTCCATTGTGCCATTTGTGTGCGTGAGAGGAAGAAAGGGAAAAAAAAATTATGCAGCTAGAAACGGAGAAACAGGCGGCCTACTCGAGTACTTGGACATGTGCAGAAGTGGGCGGATGTGCGTGTGAGCGCGTGTTATGTTTGCATGTAACTGTCGGGTGATGTTCAAACAGCAGCTGGGATTAGAGTCTGAGCGTGTCTTAATTACACTTTCTTGTTGCTAGGGGCAGACTTTCTAGAACAAGAAATTTGACCTCGGGCAGTATTACAGTTATGTTAATTTTCGTCTGCAGTGGGAGATGTAAAATCTGCTCTCAGTGCCTTGTCACAGCAATTTCAATGGCTTAGTCTTCAGGCCAGTGAGGGGTGTTTCTGAAAATTTGGTCTGCAGATGGCTTTGTGTTTTGTGCTATTGGAATCAGGTCTTTGCAAGAGGCAGAGAGAATAAAGGAGAGAAGAAGAAAAAAAGAGATGTGGCTCATTCTCTGCATAGTGTAAAAAGCTAATCTCCCATTTCTCATTACAGTCCCGTGGTTAGAAGAGATACTATAATCCAGTGTGGCACACTTTATCATATACAGGAGTGACAACGCTATAGGCTGTCTTGATACATTTGGGTGCTGTGTAACTGAGAGTGGCAAGTCACTCTTTGGCTTACTCTTACTTACTCTTAAAGCCAGTATTATAAACTCAAGATGCTTAATGGAAGGCCACTAGAAAGTAGAGTAATGAGACCAGACATCATCCCTTCTAAAGGCTTTTAAAGACATTCGGTAGCAGGAATGTAGTGATATAGATTGCCTGCAAGTGCTTTTGTAGATTAATTTATAAATTACAAGATCCACATTCTAAATGAGAGAATCATCAGAGGCTCAAATGCCCGTAACAAATAGCTCTTGGGCGTATTTATACTTGTATCTTGTATTGATGTAAACCCCAGATGCAGCTTTTTTTTATTGTTAGTCAAATGTATTTCTGTTATATATTATAGACCTGTTCCCTGGGATCCTTTTTAGAGTTGAAATACTAGGCAATCACAAGTGTCACTAACTGCATTAAGGTTCTGTTCCCTATTGAGGCAGAAGCTGCATCAGTGTCATCCTGTGTTCCCTACTATTTCCTATCAAAATGGCTGCTGTAAAATAGGTCATTTAGAAAAATTACAATCTTGATTGCACCTGCTTTAGTCTTCCTAGCGTTTTGCTCCCAATTAATATTTTTTCCTTATCTTAAACCTAACCTGAAGGTGTCCTTGACGCTATTCTTAACATAATAAGAGAGTTTATTCCTGCAATGATGAGTGCTGCACTGAGGAACTCTGAGAAAAGACTTTGGCATCTCCCTAAATTATTAAAAACACCAAAAAATGTCAAGTTTAGTAATTTATTAACAAACCATTTTAGTTTTATAGCTAACAGCTGTCCAAAAAGGAACACAAACACATTTGATTTAATTTTAATCAGATTATTCAGTCATTCTAGTGATCAGTGATCTCGGTAACACTGCACACAAATACTAATGGCACTTTAACTCCAGGAGGAGGATGGGTGATTTTGCAGGGAGCTTTCTATTTTACTGATCACTTTTGTACCTTGTTGCACTCAGAAATACTGTGATTGATGAAAGATTCTGTACTCTGGCTGGAAAGTGTCTTCTTTTCACCTCAGCAATTTTTAGCCAAGGATTAGCTCTGTTAGTCCATAGTTTGGTTTGATTCATTGTCGTGAAATTTTGTTCAAGCATTCTCGTTCCCGAAGAATGAATCCACAAGACTTTTCTTCTGATGCTGACAGTTCACATTTTTGCACTGAAGTCCTTTAACTGCTCACTCATAGATTACTCTAAAAGTTGGCCACAGTTGTTGTTAGCATGTTTGCACACTAGCATTAGGGCTGTGCCATATCATATTGTCCACAATAAATACTGGTATAAATTTTTACGTGATATAAATGCATCATACTGCGATATCATTAATATCGCAGTATTGTACAGTATTATAGATAGTACAACAGATAGGCATGGCCACCCACTGGTTTGTGAAGGACTGTGTTGAAGCCTCAAGACAGTAATGGCTTGATTTGATGACTGAGGGGCGGAGCTGACTGTGAAGCTGTATGTTCATTGGATAACAACTTGTCAATCACAAGCAAAGTGTTTTTTAATTTTTGTAATAGTCTTCTGTAGGACTGGAAAGCTTTTTGCAACAGCAGGTACCCTGGTGGCCATTCAAAGGACAGGGGACACCAGTATGGCTTACCAGGCTTAACATATGACCCATATGCTGAAAGGCTACTGCAGGGACCTGAGTTCAAGTGCTCCCTGTGCCATTTCCCCTCTACTTTACTGTCCTGTTCAAAATAAAATCCTAAAAATAAGAATGCAGTTTTAAGGCACTTGTGTAGTGGCTTCATTTTTCAGACCTGGCAATTACAGTGGTGTGAAAAAGTGTTTGCCCCCTTCCTCATTTCCTGTTTTTTTGCATGTTTGTCACACTTACGTGTTTCGGAACATCAAACCAATTTA
>JASGAU010396899.1:0-25057 GCA_030220045.1 Australoheros facetus
TTGGTGCCACTGCCTAAAAAGCTCTGTCCGCCCTGGTCCTTAGTCTTGTATGTGGGACAACTAAAAGACTTTGATTTTGTTGTGTGAGAGACTGTTTTTTAATTTAAATGTTTTTAAATACCTGGATCAATTTTAAGTATCGGATTTATATCGGTATCGGCCGATATCCAAATGTAAAATATCGGTATCGGACATAAAAAAGTGGTATCGTGCCATCCCTAGTTCTTATATAACACTTTTCTACTCTAGCTGAGCACTCAAAGCGCTTACACAACACATTTGCATTTACTCATTCACACCCATTCATACAAGCACTTTCTTCTACAGCTAAGTGCTTTCTGTCTAGCATTCACACACATTCATACTCCGATGGTTGCATCGAAGAGCAACTTGAGGCCCAAGGATACTTTGGCACGCAGACCGGAGCCGCCAGGAATCAAACCGCCAACCCTCCGATTAGTAGATGATTTGCTCTACCACAGCCACCCCGTGTACATTGTTTATTTGAGTTTTTGAATGTATGGTGCAGTACAGTGACTACTGAGAGTAGAGCTAGACTGATATGGGGTTTTTAAGACACATACAGATATTTAGTTATTTTTAACTCTGATATTCCAATATATCGCCCAATATTGTTTTTTTTGTTTGTTTGTTTTGTTTTTAACAGTCATGTCACGGCTGGTGGGGTTTCCTCCATTCCTGCTTTACTTTTTAAATTTTAATTTGTCAGCAGTGACACCGATGCCGTTCATACACCAACAGATCAACGAAATTGGCCAATAACATATGCCCACTGAGTTGGGTTGCAATTGAAAGCACAAATTAATACACACTATAGTTCTGCTGGCTGCACATTAAAACCAAATCATCAGCTCAACCAAAACAAATGATTTATTACTAGTATATAACATACAGCAGCAAGATCCCCTGTACAGAACAAAGGTGAGATCTACAACTACAGACATGAAATTGAGAAAGACACAGCATGGAAAGGAGCCAGCATGGAGGTGGGTTGCAAAGCAGTTTGTAGATGTGGCTGGCTAAAGAAGCTTAAACAGCCTAACATTGGATTTGCCAATCACAAGAATAGAAGGCCATCATCTGATTGGCACTGAGTTCAGCTGATATGCTAGTACTGGAGGACTGGGTCATTTTGCCTCTGTGGCTGCCTGAATGAAAGCCAAGCTGAAATTATTGGGCATTCAGTAATTTTCTCTGTCTGGTTCAGTACTTTGGTCAAGACAATTTACTTTTACGTGCAGTAGAAGCGACACACAAACAAACTTCTCTCCTGTTAAACTACTCTTATAGCAGGCACTCAAGGGACTGGCTGACTGCAGCACAATGAATAGATTGAGGAATTATTTCGAGATGAATAAAGACGAATAAGACTTAAAACTGTTGTGATGGTGGCTATTTCGAGTAGTTCTCACTATATCAAGAAACCTTTCAGCTGTGATAGGCCGACTGCACAAGACACCCTTTGCCAACCTCAGGCAGTTGTAACACCTTTAACAGCAAGTGCTGAAATCAAGACTGAGAGAAATCTAGTTAGCACTCCCTGAAAGAGGGCTCTCTCTCAGTATGTGCTTTAAATCAGAGAAGTCACTGGATTAAAACGAAGCTTATTATTTCACATTTTAACACACAGACATATTTACAGTATGTCAGATGAAAAAGACTATGAATTGGTAACTAAACCATAACTTAAGTAATACTGTAGTATACAAATTAGAACATTCATACCAAAAATCAGCAATCAATTTTGGTCTTTCAGTGCATTTACAGTGTGTACAGTCAGCTGCAAATATGCCACAATGGATTGTTTCAGGGGTAAAAACAGAAAACGATTCCTGAATATTTCATATAAATTTCTTATTAGCATGTATGAAACCTCAGTAAATTTTCTGCAGGGCTGAGTGGGCACAAATCTCATCAGCTGGCGACAGCGAGAAGAGGACTCAGTGGATTTAGAAGCAGCGTTTTCCCTTTTTTTGTTGGTTTTTTTTTTTGGAAAACAAAAAAAACAAAAAATCCTCGCTTTTGGTGTGAAAACAACAGCGCTGTGACGCACACAGCTCAAAAACAACACGTCCCTCCCGGTCCCATCTGTAACTAGCATCGGCAGCAGAGTAATTTGCGATGATGCACTCGGCAGTGAGCTTCTATTTTACATTTATCATGCTCCTAATGCAATCACACACACTGAGTTATTAGAGAGCGGAGCACGAGGATGAGACAGCCCATCAGATGAATACATAGCCAGAAATGAATCTGAGCTGCTCTCTGAATGAGAGAAACAAATCTACAAGTGCCCTCTGATTTCGGCTGACAGCTTCTTATGAGCGCCAGGATTATGAGGTGATTTATATGAGAACATAAGAGGACAGCAGCAATGTTAGAATGATCTTATGGCAATTCATAATATCTTCTTCTTTGTCTGTATCATTAATCTCCCCCATCCTAAATACTGTCACTTCCTTTTTTACTATGTCTTTGCTACAAAAAAGGCACATGTGCTATGTCAGGTCTGTCAACAGGCAAATAAAGGGAGATAACACCACAAAACTTTTAGGTCACAGTGTTTTTAAAAAAAACAAACAAACAAACCCGATACTAAAGTTAGAATGAGGAGAACAAACATCTTTTGACCTGACGTTTCTTTCTCCAGCACGACAGCACAACAGAGCTCGCACCATTATCAGAACTTATCCACTTCTCTGAAATTGCCTTCTGCCTGTAAAATTAATGATGGGCATTTGTACAGTGACAGGCGGCACCCAATACAACTGTAATCTCTCTCCAACTGTGTAGCGACGCACCAGAGGACATGAGGAAAACAAATGGAGAGACAACAAGGCTTGTCATTAGTCTTGGCAAGGACTCAAGGACACAGGAGGGTTGGTTGCCTTACAACTGGATATTGAGAGAACAATCTCCCAAATGTTTTTATTTTTTAATTATACTATTCATTGAGGAATAGAGTTTTGAAGGTGAATAAGTCGACTGCAGCAATAAAAGCAAAGTAAATTTTAATATGGCTCAACAAATATAGCAGACAGGATGGGAACCTTTCTGCTGCCTCTGTGTTAGGACGCTGCTTAATGGCCACACAAGGTCAAAGTTTATGTAAAAACACATGCATCTAAATTTGGCAAACGTGAGGCTGCTGTTTTGTTTTTGATTCATGAGATTTAAAAGGTTAAAAATTAAAGTCATTAAAATGAAGCAGAACAAACTTCCATCCATTTCCTTCCGCTTATCCTTTTCAGAATACAATTCAAAAATACAAATGAATAACGACTTCATTTAAATAATATTCAGTTTGATAAGGCATCGTTATTATAGTTAGGAAGCATGTGTCATGTTAGAAAGTTTGAGTTACCTTAATATCTTAATACCTTAACATCAAACAGTACATACAGCAGGGAGAGTGTAACCTCCAAACCTAAAGGATGGTTCAGGGTCACCTGATCAGTGTGATTTAAAAAAAAAAAAGTTTTAAGCCTTAAAAGCAGAAAAAGCGTTTCTACTTCCTACACTCAAACTGAAAGCTGACTCCACAGGAGCTATGAGAGAAGTAAGCCTGCACACTAAGACTGCTCTGCTGGGATAAAATGGTACTATGAGGTCTTTAAGATATGATGACTCTTGGTCACTGAGAGCTTTGTACGTGAGGAGAACGAGTTTAAATTCCATTCTCTCGTAAGCTGAACACAAAGAGTCGCTGAAACGATGATTAAACCCACGGAGCGAACAATTAGCTTCGTCACAGCTTCGCACAGACATCACTGTAACGGATAGCTTGGCTATCTTTGGGCTTCCTGGCTTTGTCGAGCAACAAAGCAGGATTGTGCAACTGTATATCTGTTGGAGTTTTTTCCCCTCTCAAACAGCTGTCATATTTCCCCAGATTGAAAATTAGAACTGGAGACCTCTGGCAGCTCAGTGAGCAGTGCATTCATCCATTCATGTGAAGGCTTTATGTTGATGTCTGTGAGCAAAGAGCCCACTGAGCTGTGCCAGACCACAATGACAAAAGTGAAATTATGGGCTGAAGTTGTGAGCCTCAGTTATGTGATTTTCACACCGACTGTGTTGAACCAGAAAGCACAAAAAAATTAAAAATGCCTATATACACTTTTGTTTGATGTGTGCAGGTTTTGAAATGAGCATGTTTAAAAAATAAGCAAGTAGCAAGTTTTATGACAATAGTATCAGAACTCCAATATTAGATACAAAACATATTTTCAAAGAGCTCACATGGACACAGACAACAGAGAAGGGAAGTATTGCTTTTGCTTGATTTCCTTTCTCTTCTTTTCACCTTTGATTGCAGCCGCAGAAAACAAAGATACAATAAAAAGAAAAGGAAGGTGGGTGCAGAAAGGGGGGGNCCTGGCAACATCTCTCCAGAGAGACGTGTGTGCATTTGGATGTTCATGCGCCGCGTGCGAGTGTATCCCTACAGGCTAATGCGAGAACAAGTGGGGCGCATTTCTTTGTTTATTTGGGAACGCGGTGGCAGTTTTTCGGTGTTTGCAGAGAAGAGATGCGGGACGGGCTGTGGCACCGCACCACATAATGGTAGTGCGCCGGTGCCTGGCCATTAAAGCCGTTCAGACAAAGGGGATGGGTAATTCAAAGATCCAATTAGACCTGGATGTGTCACCTATAAATCATTAGCGCTGAGGAGCCACCAACAGAAAATTGGGTAAGACACTCTTGCGCTTATGAATCACTGTCACAGGCTTTTTTTTTCTTTTTTCATTTCCCCCCTATTTCAAATAGCCCCCTTGGGCAAGTTATCATCCAAATACTAAAATTAGGTAAACCAGGTGAAATGAAAAGCTTTCAGTGGATGAACAGTCATTTACTGTCCTTTGAATCCAGCTCTGAAAGTGACTGGACTGCATATTCAAGGCACAGAGGTACAAATGAGAGTCAAGTCAAAATGCTTTGGTGGTCTCACAATAATGGACACAGTAATGCTGAAAAATACAGAAATGCGATTCAAGTTTTCAAATTTAATGATGGGAAATTCCTGTCAACCTGTTTTTCTTTTATGTTAATCTTTCAAACCTGCCCAACAATGAACTGAGAAGAGTGTTTATCAGTCAGTTCCAGTGTTGTTTTTCATATTTGTCAAGAACCTCATGCATCCATCCATTTTCTTGCACTTACCCAATACAAGATTTTAAGGCCTTACATAATTCTGGCTGCATAAATCAAGTCACATTATAACATGGTACAGTACAAGCAGCAAGTTCTGGGGCTGAAAGAAAGGTGTGTTTTTTTTGTTTTTGTTTTTAATATAAAGCCTTAAAGGGCCATGGTTGTAGATCAGCAGCAACAAATACAATGACCTCTATTTTCTGTTCATTTAAGTTAAGAAAATTTAAAGCCATCCATGTCTGAACATCCTCCAGGCAGTCCAATAAGGCCTTCAGAATCTACTGTACCCTCCTATGAATCTATCCCTCCTCTGCACATTTCCAAACCATCTTAACCTTGCCTTTCTAACTTTGTCTCCAAAGCACTTAATCTGAGCTTTCCCTCTGATATACTCGTTTCTAATCCTGTTCATCCAGGTCACTCCCAATGAAAATCTTAACATCTTCAGTTCTGCCATCTCCAGCTTGGCCACTGTCTCCAAACCATACATCACAGCAGGTCTCACTATCACCTTGTAAACCTTCCCTTTCACTCTTGCTGCTATCCTTCTGTCACAAATCATCCCTGACATTCGTCTCCACCCACTCCACCTTGCCTGCCCACTTTTTTTTTTTTGTGGAAATTTTGCAAAATTGAAACTAGGCCAAAAAGTCTGCTCCAGTTTTGGTGAATAAATGACAATCTTTCTGATAATTTCTTTAGGCAGTCTTCAGGTATAGTTCTCCAGAGTTCTTGAAGGACATTCAAAGCTCTTCTTTGGATGTTGGCTGCCTTTTATTCTGTTCTCGTTATAAAATCAAGATGATCCCACACTGCTTCAGTAATGTTGAGGTTCAGGCTCTGGGGAGGTCAGTCCTGTACTGATCGTGGTCCATTGTGTGTTTTCCTGTATGCTTTCACTGCATTGACTTTGTAATTGGGAAAATTGTCATACTGAAAGCATTGGAGCAAAATGTGACAGTACATTTCTGCACTCATAATTTGATTAATTTTGACAAGATCGCCAAACAGCACTGGCTGAAACACAGCCCAAAACCGTGACAGGACCTCCATCTAGTTTTACAGTTGGCTGTAGACACTCGGTGTTGTACCTCTCTGACCTCCTCTGCACATATCGACAATGATTTGTACCAAATGATTCAAATTTGGATTCATCACTCTATAAGACCAGTTGTTGTGTAATTTGGGATACCTCAGGCTCTTCTCCCTGTTTCACTTCCTTAAGAATGTCACAGTGCTATTCTGATGAGGCATCAGCGAACAGGAAACGGATCAACTCTTTCTGTTTCTCTTGGACACGACTTTCAGATATTGTTCATCTGCTGTAGATGTTTCTTTAGGCCTGCCACTTTCCAGTTTCTGAAAAATTTTCAAGGATGGACACCATGATATACCAAGTTTTGGGCTAGTAGTTGGTGCCAAAATGCTATTTTCTGTTTATCAAACTGTGTTTTCTTTAGCATTTTCCAATAAATTGGTTCTTTGCTAAGTTGTCTGTTATGTGTAGATATGACACTGACTCTTCCCTTGTGTTAGGAACCTTTTTTGTGCCTTTTTCTGATACATAGGTCAGTGTTAAGTGGCTTAACAAAGAACAGCAACAAAAACTTATTTTAAAGCGATCAGGAAATGACTGAAAAAGCAGCCATGTCCCCCAAATCTTTTTGAAAGATCTTAAGAAAGCCTCAAGAACTATTGCTGAAGACCACTCAAAAAAGTAAATAAATAAATAAACAATTTCTCAAGCCTTTTGCACAGTACTGTATATGAAAGCAAGAAATGCATATACTGTATGTGTATTTAACAAAGTCACGGATTCATGCACATTCCCTCTCCCTTCATACTTTCCTGGACAGACCTTTTGCAGTGTATTGTGCATCATGCAAACAGAGGCTGATTTGATGCTTTTTGGCTCTGGGCTGAACTGCCTATGAACACCTGCTGCATTGTCACAGGAAATCTGATGAGCATTTAAGATGTGTTAAGCCCAAACAGGTTTGTGTCAAATGCTGGGAGTTGCAGAGTGTCACTGGGCATCAGCTCAGACACGCAGAACTTTCACACCCGGAGATGAACTGCAGTAATGGAAACAGCTTTATATCTGGTAATCTGCTGCTTTGAAATATTTTTGTTCCCCTTTTCATAATTACAGCTGTGCAAAAAAAAAGAGAGCAGAAAACCACTCGTATCTGAATACTTTTCAACTTCAAAGTCTCAAGGTGAAGTGAGGCTGATTAGGTATTCCAACATATGTTTGGCAGGAAAGATAAAGTTCTTTGCACAGCTGATGGCCAAAATTTCAAATGCAGTGTGACACGCATTTATGACTGACCACCGAGAACAAAGACACACGCTCAGAGCGAAAACCTCAAAGCATATAAAAAAAAGGGGATTTTGTTAATCTTATCTACAGGTACACACACAGCACAGAAAGGTCGAGAGTTCTTGTGGAGGGAGGAACATGTTTGATTTGAGATTAAAGGAAAAATCTCAGAGTAAAGGAATGTGTAAAAGAACTCGTTTGAACCTCTCCTGCATTTAATCAAGTCTAAATCGCCATTTGATTGTTTTTCTCATTTATTTTAGCCCCCATTTAAGTTGAGACTGACATTCATTTATTTAATAGGAATTCTGTTGTTTGCGTGGCTTTCTAGAGAGGTATCTAATTGACAAAACCATTTACACCTCACCCACAGATGTCTCATCATGCAAAACCACTTCTTACTCAGTTGTCATAGTGACACTGGTATATATACACTGAACCCTCCCAGGAAAGTATTTCTTCTTGGAAAACATCTGCAATGCAGCACTCGTGAGTAAAAAATGAAAAATCCTAATCAAAAGTACAACAATCTTTTCCCACTGATTCACTCCTTCGAACCAGAGCAACACGACCAAGACAACCAGGTATAATAGACACGCTGGTCCACTGTGTCCTAGGCGTGAAATCACCATCTCGCCCTCCTCTGCTTTAAAATGTCATGACTGAAAATGTAAGCTCTTGATGTTGATAATGTCTAATTATAACTCAAGCATTTATATGTTATGACAAATCTTCGCACAGTTACTTTTGGCTACCAAATTCTTTTTTTTTTTTGACTACCAAATTCTAATAAGTTCATCTTTGAGTTAAAGTCTTTCCTGATACATCTAATGTATATGTATGTATAGAAAACATACAGTAGAAACATAATGCCTCCGGCCATAGCTGTCACTGGTGGTTTAACCTCTCACCCCAGCCGGGTATCCAGAGTATCCCTGTCAGAGGACGAAGCCCCCGGGAACACTGGCACCATGGTTTCATTGCTCCAGAAAACTAAAAATGTATAATAACATAAAGCAAAGTAGCAAATGAATGTTGACAAGCAGAATCCAGCTTGGTGATTCATTAGTTATAAGTGACTTGAGTTGGGAATGACTAAAAGGAGTCTGTAAATATGTAATTCAGATAACAGTAGTGTGAAATTACTTAATCAGTCAGTGGAACAAACAGACAGTTGTTTGGTGTTTCTAGCAGGAAATGACACGACAATACAGCACAGCGTGACTTTGCATTTGAACTTAATCACATAATGGCTTCCCAGACGAGCATAAACAGATCACTGTGAGCGTCATTATTCCAGCGCAATGTCAAGCTCCAGATTCACCCAGCTACACACAATCGCACCTGGAGGCTGCTTTTGGCAGCCAAAGAAAATCTCCTGTTGGCCGGCTGAGCAACTGTACAGAAACCGCGGGGAGCCTCACTCGAGGGCAGCTCAGCGTTAATTGCAAACATTCGTTCACGTGTTCAAACTGATGCTTCTTTCCAGCCAAGGGATCACTTTATAAACAACAAGCATGCAAAGCTTCTGGGGTGTGTCTGCTACTGACAGAGAGAAAAGCTTATATTATTACAGTTTCCCCTCACATGGCATCTGCTTGTCAAGCCTGTTGCCTTTTTTTGCTGTTAGCAGCTTAATTAGTCCGTTGCCGAGGCTTTTCGGGCAGCCGCTGCTTGCCTCTGTACACTTTATCCCATGATCACACACTTGGGCACTGGGCAGCTGGTATACTCTCAAAGCAATGAGTCATAGCAGATGAAAATGTTTCACGCTCAAACAAGGGCACACCGAGATAATGGCCGACTCTGGTGCAAAGGACACGAACAAAGATGAGATGTGGAGTGGGTGTTTCTGAGTGTGGAGGCGCCCGGACGTTCATGGGTGATGAATGAGGTAAAAGTAAAAGGAAATCACAGGGCTGAGATTTCCAGTCTTCACTTATTATTCCTGTGTGTGTGTGTGTGTGTGTGTGTGTGTGTGTGTGTGTGTGTGTGTTTGGGTGGGGGAAAATGGGCTTTTGGAGACACGTGGCATAAACAAGTTAAGAAAGAGCACCAGCGATGACGGCTGACTCCCTTCAGGATACTGTACACAATAACAGATACACATAAAACTTTACATGAGCACACACACAAACTCACACACACACACACACTCACATACAGAAAACCACATTCACAGCCTTGCTAAACTCCTCTAGGTTATTTCACATGAGGTGAGCTGTGCATTGCTTGGCATAACCATGCCTTATTTATGCTACACCTCAGGCTAGCTGTCAGCCAGCACAGCTTTCCCCTATGTATCCTCTCTGGTACTCCTGGTACAGTGACACACAGTATCTAAAGCAACTCCATCCAATCGCTTCCTAGCACACACCCCAACACAATGGCCACATACACCAACCAATCCCTTATTTACCCCCTCCCCCTGCCATTGGATATCACTTCATTAAACTCAAAATTAACATCCACATCTTGGCATTTAAAGTAATTTGCCACCAAATCCTCCTGACTTTATTAATATTGACTGCATCCCATGCGACAAATGGAATTCTCACTTGGCAGTCGTGTGCCTCTGCCAATCACTCAAGTTCCTGTTTACTTCCATGCCTTTTCAGATTCATAATATATGTCTCACAAACTTCTCCAACCTGGCAAAGGACATTGAATCACCAGTCGCAAGGGGGGACTGGTGATTCCCATGTTAGTGTCACCAATTCAGCATCCCACCAAAAGTAAAATACCATAAATGTCATAATTAGACATGGATTCTAGTTTTTTATACTTAAAAACTAAAGTGTTATGCGAGGTTGCAGTGATGTTTGACAGTTTATTCTTGAATCCAAGCGGATGCCTTTGCCAAATGCGGTCACGATCAGCTGTGTGGAATATGGTTAGCTGCATCGTGGATCCAAATGCAAAACGCAAGTGGCACCAGGCGGCAAACAGCAATGCAGACGACTCGACAAAGGACAAGGGGAGACTGAGACAATAAATACAAAACTTAATGAGGCAATGGGAAACAAGTGGGGGACACAGCAGGAACAAATCAGGGATGATGACAAGGGAAGTAAAACTCAGTATAAGGCACAGGTGACAACAGACTACCAAAGTAAAACAGGAAGTAACTAAACAGAGACGAGAAACTCGAACATACAAACGTGATACAGTGGGGCAAAAAAGGATAAAGTAAGAAAACCACAAAAAAAACTATACAAAATAAACTAAAACAAAGAACTACGACTCAGGATACTTAGAAATGTGACAAACAAGAATAAATAATACATTTATAACAGAAAACCCTCAGTCCAAAACCCCAGACCACGACAAATGTCATGAAAGACCCCCAGGTGTCCCTGATATACTGAATATATGCATGTATATGTATATGTACCAGAAAATCTAAAAACATTATGCCTCCAGCTGCAGCTCTCGCTGGCGGCAATGAATAAAAAGGTCCTAACACAGATGATTGACAGATATAACATACATAGATAGGTATACATCTGTCAGATATTTGACAGCTCTGAGGACCACATGGGAGCGTTACCCATGTGGTTTATATATATATATATATATATCATGTGCTTAGTGAGTACCTCAGGCAGCAGCAGAAACCCGAGAAAGAAAAGGACGAAGAACAGGAACCATGATGGAAGGACATGCCTCTGCAGATAGAAGAAGTGGCTGACATAGAGAAATCCTACCAATGGCTGGACAAGGCTGGACTGACAGACAGCACAGAGGCACTAATCATGGCAGCACAAGAGCAAGCTCTGAGTACAAGATCAATAGAGGCTGGGCTCTACCACACCAGGCAGGGCCCAAGGTGCAGGCTGTGCAGAGATGCTCCTGAGACAATTCAGCACATAACAGCAGGGTGCAAGATGCTAGCAGGCAGGGCATACATGGAACGCCATAACCATAGTATATAGAAACATCTGTGCCGAGTATGACCTGGAAGTCCCGAGGTCAAAATGGGACACTAAATAACAAAATCATGAAGCTGGAATTTTACTTTAAAAAATAGTTGTACCCCTTTAAAAATGTCAAGGGGTACAACTTGGCAAAATCACATTCCTCCTCACCTCTTCTCTCTCTCACACCTTCAAACTTTATTCCCCTCTCTCCTCGTTTATTCTTCTTTCTTAAATTCCTCCATTTTCTGCGCCCCGTCTCATTCTTAGAAGAAGAAAAGTCAGGCAACTGTCAGCTCACTGCTGCTTTAAATTCAGAATTGAAACTCTGCGCTTAAAATGGCCGTCCACGACAGTTCTCAACACCGGCTTGATTTGCAGGAAGATGCTCAGGAATAAATAGTTTTCAGAATTGTGTTTACCACTTTTAAACTGACAGGTTCTTGGCCTCCTATAAAATCTGCGGGCTTTTTTTCGTGCACCACCGCTTCTGTCGTTTTCTGTTTTCGTTTTAATGTTCCTCGCTCTCCGTTCCTGCTGTCACCTTATCTTAGCAGGCATTGTTATGTTAAACAGATGCTTAGAACCTGCGTGGCACCAAAATAAAAGCCGAGAGCCACTGTCTGCCTCGGTGTGAAATGGAGCTTATTATCTTTCTGATTTCAGTTCAAAGTAGTTTACAAAGCTGTTAAAAGTTTAATTTTAGCCTGGCAAAATATTGCGAGAATAAGCTTGTTTTTTCTTTGTTTTTTTTTTTTTACTGTTAACTTGTCCAAGTCCTGCAGATTCACTGGGTTTTATCCAGCGCATACACACATATTAGAGAGCCTTTTTTCCTGCTATCCTTCTGCTTGTTCCCACCATCTGGGACCGATGGGGAGTGATGTGCTGCGATCAGCTCCCTGGTGTAGGAGCACACAGGAGCACAGAGCGCAGCAAACTCTCGCTTCCCCCCTGACATTTTGGAAAACCCTTGGCGGGCTCGACTTTAGGTGATTAATGATCTAGAGAGCTTCTCTGTTCACGGATGACACAGTCTCATACAGGCACGTGAGCATGCATAGATATTATGCAGGGTGATTAATGGAAGGGTTAATATGATGGGAAAATAAAACAGCAGCTTATTTGGTGCAGCGGCCAATACTTAGAGCACACTTTGCCCTTATTTATGCCAAGCTGAAATTGAGACACTTTACTCAGTGTCTAAAGCTGTTTTTTAATAGACCTAATGTATGCAAACATCTTTTTTTTTCTTTTAAAAATTAATACCTGCTCATATTTTGTGCAGGATTGAGAAGCAAAGGTTACCTACAGCTTCATAGCAGAACTTAATTTCAAGCAGCAACCTCCACGACTGAAAAATGAAGCTGATGTTGAAGTGCCAAAGACTGGAGCTCCTCGAATAGAAACTTTTGGCTGGCTCCAAAAGCTGGTGTTACTAGGTTACTTTTATCAGTGTGTGGGAATTATATATTTATAAATCAAGTCCAGCACTTCAGCTCTGAATATCTGGCTGGAGTATAGTGCAGCCAAAAACAAGATTTATAGTACTCTTAAGACCTGCTAGCTGGCTAACCGCCTCTGCTTTCCACTGCTCTTGGCTTTTACAGTAGAAAGCACAAACTATATATCTATGCTTTGTACATCACTTGTTAGCTAAAACTAGTACTGCAAAACATTATACACAAGTGAGTATCATGCATCATCCCATTCCCAGCAAACATGCCCGTGCAGGCCCATGGTGGGTAGGTGTGGGTGAACTGTGGGTCTGTGTGGGCAGGGCAGAACCAACTTCTCCCACCCGGGCACCAAGTGCCCACACATGGCCCCAAGGAGACATGCTTGCTGGGTTAGCTAGTGAAAAAATTAGGCAAGCTATCTTTTTCTACTCATATGATTTTTTTTACCAGTATCTTTGGCAAGAAAGATCATGGTTAATCAGTTAGCTGCAACTTAGCTACAATAACTCCAATATTAAAATGCCCAACTTTCTCTTTCATAGAGATGTCAGGACACCTGATATCTCATATTATTGAAGTCGACTGTGTTTGTACTGCTCGTAACCTTTTAAGTATTTTTAACAGCACTGAATGTGGCCTGCTGTGTGGTACATTCCAAGAAGTTGAGGTCCACTAACTAGCACGCATTTGAGATTTTCATTGCACCTCTATCTGTGGATGTAGCTTGCTAACAAAGCATACTAACCATAGATGATAACTTAGCACTTCACACTTCTGCCTCCAAAAAACAAGATACTAATGTTGGGCCGTCTGAACCCATCTTTTATATAATGTTTTTTGGGGTAATTACAACGGCAGCAGGCAGATTCTGGGGGGCTGACTATTAATGAGTTTGTTCCAAGCCTATTTTTGGTAAAAGTGCATTAAATCAGATCTAGATTTACTTACTGCCATAGACGGTATAAAACACTGGCATAGCTTCTGAGTGTGGCTCAAACCTGCATTGCCAACAGATGGTAATAGTTGTAGCTGTAAAAAAATAAATAAATAAAGTCCAGACCTGTAGAAGTTGATGGGAAAATGGCTTTCTGTCTTGACTTCTGTAAACATTGTCCTGATGGACCACATTGGATAAAAGTCTGTATTGTAAATCATAGATAGTATAAAAAAATAGATGTGACGACCATGATGTCACCCATTGGTTTCTGAAGTCCCATTTTGAAGCCTTAAGATGAGTGTTTCCACCATCTTGGTTGCAAAACAAACAAACAAACAAACAAAAACAGACGTGAGGCTTCATAACACAGATAATCCATTCTGACATATAGTAAGAAAAAGATTTGCATTTTCATTCTATATGACCTGAAATGAGTGGCTGAGCTCATAAACTCAGCAGGAACGTGTTTACAGAGGCTGCATCCATCTTTTATACTGTCTAAGTTTACCATTCTAATGGCTGTAATTGATTTTAAATCAAGGTATAGCTCCAGAGATTACAGCGTCCCTTTTCTTCAGCACCAACAATATGGCATTTGTTAACAAAAAAAGGTCAATAAGCAGCTACATTTGTAATATATGTAGCTGCTCCTATGTAGAAGTCAAGCTGCTGGGTCATGATCCATGGATGTACAAATAGTGTTTATGGGCTTTTGAAATAGCCCACTTGCTTGTAGTGATGTGGCACTGTGACATTATTACTCTGTTTGCACCACTCTGTTGGAAAAGCAATGTAAACATGTGTTATCACTTGGAATTGTTTTACTTCACACATAATTCAGCTTTAGGTTACAACACATAACAACATTATCAACACATAATGTAACACGTATCTGATAAAACAGATGCACTGCCAGATTTTAATATTTATCCTTTAGAAACTTAAAGCTAGTGTAAATGTATTTGTTTGACTACATTTGTTTTTCAAATATTGAACACTAGGCATTTCTTTTCTTATATTTCCCTTTAATGCATTTACTTGTGCAACTATGACCTTTCATATGTTAAAACTGTATCAGTATATTGCTGCTTCTATTGAGTTTCAGTCAGGCTCACTATAAGTCAGAAGATATTGATTTATATCTGGCATCATAGCCCTGTTCTGGCATCTCCCCACCCTTTCACACATACACTTGAAAGGCTGATGGGAAGGGAGAGTAGCAGCAAGAACAGAGCAGACCTCAGTGACCGCAGATTATGGGATTGATCAAATCCGAGCTGGGGTGGAGGTGGGTTGTAAAGTGGCTTGCAGATGTTTAGCAAATGGAAGCAAGCTAAAGCAGCACAGTAGCACATCCTATGTGGGATATGGCAATTGTGTGTATAGAAGGGTATCGGCTAAGCCATGAGTTGACACTCGAGACTGACAGATCAGCTTCTCTGCTGGGATTGCGGCTTAGCTTGATTGCTCAATTTGTGTGGGCCCAACCACTGACCTCAACAAATTGGAATAAAAAAGAAAATGAAGAATTGAAAAAATGACTTTACTTATATAAAAAATATTCTTTTTATTAGAGATTGGATTGCTGTGACAGATTGACGACCTGCCCGGGGCGTAAACTGCCTCTCACTCTGTGAGAGCTGGGACACGCTCTCTCAAACAGCTACAGGCTGCGTAGCTCAACAAGAGAAGACTTAACTGTGCATCAAATGAGCTGGAAGCACCTATTAAATGTATATTCATGCATTAGAAAATATACAATATTGCATGCGTGCACAGATTTACTTGCCTCTCACATAAACACAGGCACACAAAGTCTATGTTCCAAAGTCAGAAGGTCACAAAGGGCTTGATGTCAGAAGTCCTGAGCCTTTTCATCTGTCTGAAAACGCAAGGCCTTTCCTGAATAATATTCAAATAAATTAGAATCCCTGCTACATTGTATGGACTTTTAGAATAGCATTAAATATCCTGCTACACAAAAGAAACGTCTATCAATAGAAGTGACATATCTATCCAACTATAATGGCGTTTGGTGTTGGGAATAGACTGAGAAGTGTAATAATTCATTGGTGAGGTGGCGTTTTGCCTCTTCGTGGCAAAACAAACCAAGCGTGAAACCAGATAACCTTATTACCACTTTGTGTTTTCGCTGCCAGTATTTTAACGGGTGCCCTTCTTAAGCGCTGATTGTTGTGTTGCTTTGACAATGAGATCATCCGCGCCTAATACCTCCAAAACCTTCGGAGGTGAATTTTTTAAAAAGCAGTAATTAGGCTGTAGAGCAAAACAAAGTGCTGAAGGAATTCACTTGATTTTTAAAGAAAATTAGCAGGCAGCGATTTAATGCATACACTTGAGAGTTGCAGTTAATCCACTATCTTTCTCATTAATTCAACACTTTTTTAACTGTACTTAACTTCTCTGACATTTGCAGCCCTATTAGTTTTCCTCTATATATGGCTCTGGTGATATTATATAAGGTTTAAAACTTTCCTGTAAGCATTATATAGAATAACCCAAAGCTCCTGATCATCTTCCTCTGCAACCCCCCCCCAGCCTCCTGCAGACAGCTTTACCCTGGGGCTAACTAACAAACAGCCTGTTCGATGAACCAAAACGACTAAATGACTTGTTGTTGCCGCACCGTGCATCAAAGGCAGGTGCATTTATGGCAGCCTAGACGATGGGGTCGAGGAGATCCGAAGGCTCGCTGCTTGTTAGTGTCAGACCGGCTCGGCAAAAAAAAGAAAAAAAGAAATATCAAGGTGAGAGGATCAAGCGCTTGTCACGGGGTAATAAAAACAAACGGGAACCCAGCTTGTGTGAGAGGAAAGAGCAGGACGCTGGCATGACCTGAAGGTTTCAACGCTGGAGTTATTTTTATTGTCGCTGTTATTGATAGCAAGGTAAATGTCATGTTCTGGAAAAGAACTGCTATTATCTCAGTGCTAAGGTTAACAGCAACAATGTGGAGCATAGTGAGCATACTGAGTTCAGCAGCAGTGCGACAGTGGCCCTAACGGCGATGATTATTTTAAAGACGGGCTATGTGTGAATATCTGCCTGGAGATTCAATAGCAAAGCTAATTAGACCGAATCGTTTAGAGTCGCTGGAAAACAGGCGGTAACGGGAGCCTGACGATTTCCCACCAGAGTGAAGTCAACAGTAGCCTCATCAGGTCGACTGTATCGCCAGCTGCTCCAATCAATTCTTCCTAGTTAACACCCATGGCGCCACATAATGAAATAATTATAACTAGGCGGGGAGAGTATCTTGTTGATTTGCAGAATTTTCAATCTTATTGTAAAAAGGGGATTAGCTTTGTCAGTCGCAACCGGGGCCTACACTAGCTCAATTACGCCAATGTACAANAAAAAAAAAAAAAAAAAAAATAGAGGACAAAAAAAAGATTTTTAATTAATTCCAAAGACTTGTTATGATCTCTGAGATTGCATTTGTTAATGGAGTCATGGCACTGTGTTAGAAAAGCTCTCAATGGGGAGACCGCTGCTCTGCTGAAAGCCTGCCTTTATTTATACAATCTGCCCTCACTTGATACAATCAATTCTGGATACAATGCAGGAAAATATTGCCGTTCATGCCAAGTGGAGGGAGTTGAGTTTATTTAAATGCCTGATTTCATTCCTGAGATTTTTTTTTTTTGGACTAATTTTATGTAAAATGAAAGAAAAATTGCAGAGCGTGACTAATCAGAGTCGTATTAAAATTCCAAACATCAAGGTTTTAATCTTCAAATTGTGGGGCTCAGGCATTTAAAACTAAAAACAAAAAAACTAGCCCAAGGGTAGTTTTTAACATCAGCCCTCTTTAGAGACTCCTGAGCTTCATTGTCGAGTACAAAGAGAACATTTGAAGCTGTACAAGTGTTCTTAGATAATATTTCTAGATTATCAAGTTTCCTCACAATCAAGGTGAGTTTTGGTTTTACTATGTGTTGATAAAGTTATTACATAGCATGCATTAATTTACAATGGATAAAAGATGAAAACAAAATATAAAACTAGCCTGGAAGCACTCATGCATGTATGTAAAATCACTGAGCAAACTAGGCAAAGCAACTCACTGCTCTCTCTATCCTCTAAATGAAGAGTAATCAGTTAAAATTATTGCTTTGCCTTTGAGAAGATAGAGAAACCAAAAGGTACCTTTGGCTGCTCCTTTATTTCCCAGCGGTTCATCTCAGTGGATGGATCCACATATTTGATTTGACAGATATTTTACACCAGATGCACTTTTATCAGGGCTTGGAACTGGCACTAGGAGAACACTGTCCTTGTGACCCACTGAGGCGGGTTTGTGTTTCACCCCAGAATCAAATCAGGGATCGTCAGCATGCTTTTCCCTCGCTGGATTCAAATGATCTTCACAGGAAACAATGCAAGTGTGCAACCCAGCCTGATTTTATCTTAGTCTCTGTTCTTTGTCAGCTTTCTTTACACTGAAGCACAGCTGAGGTAAGTTACACCCCACTGCTGCTGCTTCACAATAAGAGTGTTTAAAGCATGAGACACTGTTTTTTTTAAAGCAGTAGAGAAGAGAGAAATGATGTATTTATGTACTTGGTTTTCAAAAAACCAAATCAAGTTTTATGTACTGCAGTGAGATCCAGGAGCTGCAGGATAACAGCTGCACAACTCAACAAGGAAAGAACGCTACCGAAAAAAAAAAAAAAATCAGATTGCAGTTCCTTGAATGGCCACTTGAGGCTGTCTTCAAAAGTAACGCAATCCACAGAGACTCCTAAGATAAAATTTGTGATCGTAGTGTTATTTACAGTAACTGTTATGTTCTGTTGTTTTTAATGTTACGGCCAGCTGCAAAACTATTTGCCCCCCTGGACAATAAAGACTTTGACCTATACCTGTGCCGACTGTGTCAACATATAGTTACAATATTAGGGAGGAGCATGTCAGCTTACAGTGTGGGGTTTCTGAAGGGCTTGTAGTTATGACATAGCTAGATTTAACACAAGAGTATAAATCAACAGTAACTCACCAAAATTACCATTCTATCCATCCATCCATCCATATAGGGCAGTGCTTCTCAATTATTTTTTGTTACGCCCCCCCTAGGAAGAAGAAACCCCTGATGGTAATGACACCCACTTTTTCCACACCTTGGCTCATGTGATGACATGGGGGTGGCTCATTAAGAAGTCCAGTCTCCTTTTGTCAGGCTCTTAAGACTAAAATGACCTACACAGACATCCATCTTTCATATGTAGTCTATATAAAAGATGGATGTAGTCAGAAACTCAACAGGACTAGTGGTAGGAGGCAGAACTGCAGGCCAGGAGAGGATGAAGTTGCTATGATATAAACAAATTATTCTACTTTGTTCTTTTAAACACACTGCTGTATTTTCCTTTCTGCTCTGTTTCCTCATGACAAGCGCTTCACAAGCAAAGCAGATTTTTTTTTTCCCCCTTTCCTCTGTATTCAAATCCCTGTAAAGATCTCACCCACTAAAACTGCACCGGCTGACTCGCAGCACTGCTGCGGCTTTCCAAAACTCATTCATTCCAGCTGGTCTCTTCTCAAACACCCAGCGCGAACCAGCACAAAGCCTCGTTGTACAGCACATGTTTGTTGGAGATGTCCGTGTCCGGTGACTGTTGTGATGAAAGGTATGTGATTCTTACAGCTGCTTTTATGTAAAATGGCAGGGTAGTGCATGGCATGTCTGTCTTCAGAACCAACAACAGAAAGGTCCTGTCAAAAGGACAAAGCCCCTGGAGCTTCAACAGTTTGACAGATGTTTTTATCAGTCCACTGGTGTTAGCAATTCCTTCTTACAACTACAGCTACTGTACTTTTTTCTTACAGGTTGTGTACAATCTATGCAATATTTGGACAGCGATTTCCACACAGCACAGTTTGCACAGAAAATAGTATATTTCGAGAAACGAGCAGATGTCTGACAGATCTTGCATCTGGGGATGCAAGAGGAGGAAGTGAGAGCTAACAGATGAATCCATAAGTGTGTGTGTGTGTCTGCCCATGTGCTTGTCTCTGAGGGAGCATCAGAGTGCTTTATCTGTCATCAGAAGGACAGAGACAAAGGCTGCACTGCCTGCAAACAGCAGCCACAGCCAGGATACTCTGAGACACAGCCGGCTGTGTTTAGGAATGTTGTGACACAATATAATATATTGCCGGTATGACAAATGCAGGAGGAAATATTTACAAGTGTCAATCAAACATGAATCTTGACATATGATTTAAAATTTTCTTACAGTGACATCATCATGCAGAATTATGTATATATTATACACTTATTTATTGAAATATTTGGGGAAAATAATTGTACCACTTCATTAATTTCATATTTCATTCATTATGTTCCACACAAACCTCTTAAAGTCTCATTTCAGGGTAAGTAAGTAAGTCAATTCTGCGCTCTGAGTGCTGCAACTTGTCAAATGTGAGCTGGAATAGAAAGAAAAGCCCCCGGACTCACACAGATTTGAAGTTTTCAGGATCATTTATTTAAATATTAGACAGCTACTATACAAGTGTTACTGAAAAACAAAACAAAACAGAGCATCGCTTATTTCGGCCAATGGAAAAAAAACATCACAGGCTGCCTACAGGCTTCACACAAAGTTTCCCACTGCTACTGTGTGAGTACTGTGTCGCCCAGAGTTTGCAGAGATGCTCTTTTCTGATTGTCTGCAGGACACCGGGAGAGAACCTGCCCCTGTGTGTATGTTTGAACTTTTCTTTAATATCTGCATTATGGTGTTGGATTGTTTTCATGGTAGGAACACGTTGAAAGAGCAGGAAGCTGAGCACTTACATTTTTTTCATCTGAAGAGATGTTTGCATTTATATTCAATGAAATTTAAAGACATTACTTTTTTTTAAATTAAATATTAGCATTACATATCAATTACTTTTGTTTCTGCTGCTGGAAAAGTGTCAATTATAGCACAATTTGTAAGTCTGCCTCTGTGTGTGTGTATGAACGATGTTCCTGTTGCAGTGGAAACTGCTGTTCTTCAGCCTGTAGAATTCATCAACAATCCTGCTGTATTTCTGTCAAACTGTTGTTTTTATAGATTCAACTAAAGGAATGGAAACAAATTATGTTTTTGCAACAGGCTGCTAGCAACAAAGTGCCCAAGGATCCATCCATCCTCCAGGGGGGCTGGAGCCTATCCCAGCTGTCATATCAAGAGGCAGGCTAGCAACCCTTTACAGGTTGCTAGCCTGCCGCAGGGCTAACAAAGACATACAGACATTCACACCTATGGGCAATTTAGAATCGCCAATTAATTTAACCCCAGTAAGTGCATGTCTTTGGACTGTAGGAGGAAACTGGAGTAAACCCACACAGACACCAGGAAAACATGGAAACTCCACACAGAAAGGGCTGGGCCAAGGTGGATTCAAAACCAGATCTTTTATCTGTGAGGCAACAGTGCTAACCACCACACCGCTGTGCTTAAAGGTATAACTTTAAATTGTTTCTTTGCTACGTTGTCTGTTATGTGTAGACACAACAGTGGTTGGTCCCTTGAGTCTGAAAATCAGTGAAAAAGCAGCCGATGTCCAAAGAAAAACTTTGAGAGACCTTCAGAAAGCCTGGAGACCTACTGCCCCAGACCACTTAAAAAAATTACAAGAACATTTTGCTCCTTGGAAGCAAAGAAATGAGGGCTGGCTCAAGACTTTTCAATAAACACACAGACACACCCACACACACCTTCATTTATAAGAAAGTTAGCATGAGCACTGTGTAGCCCCTTTGTAGAACAGAACTGCATCTCTGCCAGCTTGTTTGCTTTATTGACTGCTGTTTTCCTGGGGTACCGACGGCAGCCTCAAACAAACAAACCGGCATGCTCAATTGAAGCCAGAAAGGCTTTCAGTGTGTGTTATCCTGAACAACTTTGCTCACTCATCTGCCACTACAGTCTCCCAGATTAGGAAAAAGCAAACAAGAAAGCAAGGTGACAGCTGAGCGGTGGTCGGTGCTGAGGCTCAGCTGGGTGAAGGATGTATCTTGCTGCAGTGCACAGACTCATGCATGAAGGATATGAAACTAAAGAAGTAAAAATAACTAAATGTGGAAATGAATATGCTGTCAATATCATTGTCAATGCACACACTGAAGTCAAGCAGCTGGCTTTGTTCCACAGTAAGCCGCCCATTCAAGCAAGGCAAGATGATGACCACTGCTCGACTTTATTGCATCAGTTTACTTTTTCCTGTTCTTTAATGACCATAAAGTTTATTTTTATTCATGAAACTAAACCTCGGTTATTGCAATCACTGGTAATTTTATTCCCTTTTATAGTCTGTGAGCCACAGTGACTCTGCTATGCAGAAAATCATAAAACATTAAACCACAATTTACACTACTATAAAACACACTCAGCACAACGCAATTTTCTGCCAGAAAATCATTTTGAGTTCTTCTTCCTACTGCTGCCACATGCATCTGCTATTACAAGTTAGAAATACTTTCATTAAGATTTTTCTGTATTGCCACAGCACCATCTCCTATTCTCTGAACAAAAGTACCAGCTACTATTCAGCTAATTTATTTAAATGAATATCCACTAAATGCTGTAGTACAACAGCTACCTCAACATTACTGAAACGTGTTGCTTATAAGCCAGCTCAACGTGCACAGCCAACGAGGTTGAGTTGAAAGTTGATACCAAAAATGGATTGAAGCCTTTGGAGAGGCACAGGAGGAAGACAAGAGCATGAGCCAGAGCCAGAGCAGGATTCTCACATTAATTTTGAGCAACTGCCACTGTGTTTTGCCCAAAGTGTGATTGGTTCGATAAATATGGTTGCAGAAATGGAAGTTGACGTATTAACAACTGAGAAAAACTGTAAGTAAACCATCCGACACGTGTCATAACACATCTAGGGCATGTGACAACATTACTTCAAGCGTTACTGCTTTGATAGAAATTATTAATCAAAGAGACTTGATTAACTGATCATCAGCAAGTGTGCGCACCTCTATAAAAGCTGACATTTTGTAGTTTGCAGCTCTGGAGCTTTCAGGTGTGTATTCACACAATACCACAATCCTCCCAGGAATGAACGTCCCAGCATATTCACCCAAAGGTCAGACTGTGCAATGCTCAGAGAAATTCCCAAAAAAATTAAATAAAAATTCCATCTCAGACTCTCCAGGCCTCAGTTAGCGTGTTAGATGTTAAAGCTCATGACAGAACAATTAGAAAAAGACTGAACAAGTATGGCTTGTTTGGAAGGGTTGCCAGTAGAAATCCTCTTTTCCCTAAAAAAGACATGGCAGCATGGTTTAGTTTTGCAAAGTTCTGGAACAATGTCCCTAGGACAGATAATACCAAACAGGTGATGTTTGGCTGTAATGCACAAAGCCACATTTGGCAGTTGGTGGAGACATGATGATTTGGGCTTGTTTTACAGCCACAGGACCTGGAAACTCTTGCAGTCAACCGTGCACATCTACTAGGCACATAGACAAAGCCACACTGATGTAATCTACATGTGCACTGCATCCACTAAAGAAAAAAAAATGTGAACAGTAAGCGACTGCAGCGACTCACAAAACAAAAGGCTAATGAAGTAAATGACCTCAACCAACAAGGTTCAGAATACACACAATGCACCCAAAACACACTCAACTGTGCAGAAAATCACGCAAGTCGCTGCAGGCAATGTAAATATCCAGTCCTCTTGCAAGAAGCCGTGTGATGAATCTGTTAGCATTAGCATAAATAATGCTGGTTCTATCTGACGTAAAGCCTTACAATGTAAGTTTCTATTTGCAGAAAGTCTACAAAAAGAGGAACACTGCTGAGTTTAGAACCCTCCTGCTAAACACACAGATTGTTAGCAATACAAAGAGGAGATAAGAAAGAGATAAAGGGACTCACAGATGGCATTCAGCAGAGAGTATTTTGCTCGGGGCCAATGTGTGAGACCTCTGTGTGCTCGATTCAAAGAATGTCATTTGTCTAGTTACTCAACTGAGCGCTGCAGCAACAGAACATTCTGTAGAGCATGTGTACCTCAGCCCACCCTTGATATTTTCCTTCCTGTCACTCAAAAGCTTGGCACCAAAGGCAAAAATCCTTGACCTACACCCACCCGGCAACAATACTCTTTTATAACTCAAAATATTTGGTTTAAAAATATATTTGTCGTGCTCTTACCGTTGTACTTTTCTGTGCCCCCCACCCCATATGAGCCCAATCCACCAAAATGTCCACAGTCAGAAGTTTGCCTTCAAGCAGCCTTCCATCATTTTGAATGCCAAATGTACTGCAAGTGTTCCACGACGCTGAAGCATCAAACAGCACTTTTTCACCAATTCATTTATTCCCTTCTAATTGACATGTAGCTGCTGCTTCATCCTGCCAAAGTAATAAGCTAATGCTCTCTGGCATTGACTGTTTGCTATTTGCTATTGATAGTCCTGAAGTGCATGATTCTCACTGGGGTAATTAATCATTCAATCAAACAAACAAATATACCAAGAAACAGAGCTAAAATATTTAAACACATATTTGTTTGGACTGGCAGCCGCTAACAACACAAGTCCTTTTTCTCTGAATTGTTGCAATCATGAAAATTTGATATGTAATAGCTGAATTTAAAAAGAGCGCTTTCTGCATTAAATGACAGTTTTAATTTCAGTTCAATTTTATTTATATAGCGCCAAATCACAACAAACAGTGGCCTCAAGGTGCTTTATATTGTAAGGTAAAGACCCTACAATAATTACAGAGAAAACCCAACAGTCAAAATGACCCTCTATGAGCAAACACTTGGTGACAGTGGGAAGGAAAAACTCCCTTTTAACAGGAAGAAACCTCCAGCAGAACCAGGCTCAGGGAGGCTGTGATTGGTTGGGGGTGAGGGGGGAGAGAGGACAAAAGACATGCTGTTTTCTTCTGCAAGTAGAAGTTCCTTAACTGTCTTTTATTGACATTTTGGAATAAGTGTGAGATAAGATAAGATAGTGTTTATTTGTCACATGCGCAGTTATACACAGTACAATGCACAGTGAGGAGTATTTTGTACCTGCAACCATATATACACACACATATTAATAAGAAGAATAAAAATAAGTAATTCACACTATACACTATATACTATACAATATATACACTTTACATGGGATTATAGAATATTATAATATTTACATTGTGCAATAATAGTCCAGTTTAGGGCTCAGAGTTGAGCAGACGGATGGCTTGTGGGTAAA
>JASGAU010396900.1:0-14249 GCA_030220045.1 Australoheros facetus
GTTTACTTTCACTAATGGGTTTGCAGAAATCACGTAAAAAGCATACCCAATAAAAACATAATCCAGATGTTTTAAGGATCAGCTGCTAAAAGCATTTTCTGTGTTGAAATATCAGTCACTATGTTGCAAACAATCGCTAGTGCTAATCCGGTCTTTAAGTCTGACGCCATTTCCGGGTCCAAATGCTCCTAAATAAACGCAATGGCATAACCAATGACTGTTCACTATTAAGGATGATTGTAACATACCTTATCAACTGCAGCCGTTTCCGCTTCTCTTTCTTTCTTGAAATTTTCATTTGATCCTCATTTTTCCTCTTACTTCTCCTCGCGTTCATGGCGGTGTTACTCCGATTCACGTTTCCCCATCAGATACTGTTTCCCCAGCGTCTCCTCGCCGCTCCGCGCCCCCCACGCAGCAAAAAACTACGGACATCGTAAAAGCTGAAACAACGTGTTGTCCCACTTTTTTCCAACTGCGCTCTCATCAGATACAGGATGCATTCCCTCAGATACTGGGGGAACGCATCATGATGGCCCAATAAGTGCCATCAGATACGTTCCCCCCGGTGTTAAACTGGGGGAACGGTATCTAATGCACCCATTAGATACCGTTCCCGTGTTTGACAGAGCAAGTAAGCACTGAACAAGCATGCGCGTTCTTTGCCGCGTGGGCGGCAAGGAGACGCTAGGGAAACAGTATCTGATGGGGAAACGCGAATCGACCTAACATTTCGATTTCCCTCGAAATCCAGCGTGCACCACCGTAGGGAGATCAAATGTGCACATTGTGAACTTTCCGTGCTCTGTGGTAGATTGCAAATTGCAGTGAAATTATACAGGTGCGAGCAGCGATAAAAGCAGAGCTCTAGCCAGGGCGGAGTCCACGGGGCGGGCTCCTGTTTGCTAAATGCAGAGACAGCAGAACTCCGAAAGTGAAGCGGTGAAATCCTCAGCCCGGCGCAAGGGCGTCTCAGCTCGGCGCAGCGCCTGGTGATCAACCGCTAGCTAGAACACTACTTGGTTTAAAGAACAGAAGAAAATTATTAATCTATTTTTTTTTTTGTGTATGTGAGGGAAATTAAATCAAGAAAGATTTTGCTATAATAATCTCACTGCAGTTTGGTAGCTTGTGTGAACACCTGTGGCTCATAGAAGAAAAGAGCTGGCATGGAAAGCTGTGTCACTGCCTTTTATTACCTCTATCTGTAAGCTGGATGAACTCCCTGATGTTTTGCCTGTTAGCCCTAGCGGAAGACAGGACAGCTTCTCTGTGTGCAGATTCAAAGTCATCCACTTTTGGTCGTCTTCTGTGCACAAGCAAAGGAGGAAACCCCCGTTTTAAACAGAACCACCTCTAATAACACATAGATGTCTCTCTGAAAACATGCCAGTAGTTCACTCTGCCAAATGCTTTCCAGTTGAGCACAGTGAGTATAACACCCAGCTCCACCTCCTGCACTGTCCTGCAGGGACAGAAATTAATTCAGCATTTCTATAAAACAGGGAGGACATTACACCTGACCTGTAATTGCTGAATACATTTCAAAGCTTTTATGACACCTAAAGCATTGGTCTTTCTATGTGAGCAGCTTGCAGCAAAAGAAAAGCTCTGAAACTGGCACCGATTCAAAGACATTTCTCAGATGATTTGCTGTAAACTTGAACACAAGCGGAGATTAACAAGCGGCTTGTAACACATTCCTGTAATTTTGTGGTTACTCAACATATCACGTTAGGCCTGCTAATAATGGGTATAGGATATTATAAGTAGCAATATATCTCCTGTAGTGCTCCACAGCAATTCACTGAGCAAACTGAAGACCAGGCACATGCGTCACTTCACAGGAATACATACTTTATGAATATCAAATCAAGATTACATTTTAACAAACCAGAATTAGTACTAGTATCTCAGTATTACCATCTCTGGGGGTTAAGTAGGTTAAATTAAACATTATAGTATCTCTAAATGACTAATACTCTAAGCCAGGCACAAAAGATAAAATCACTGTTATTCTGGCCACCTTGACAAATTCCCCCTGCTTTTCAGCAGTATCTGACTGTAATACCTGTTTACTGGAGTGTAGTGGGTCTCCTGTGAATCTGTCCGATGCAGCTGAACATCCAGTCGTCTCTGCTCTTTCTTCAGATACCTACGCATAGCTGACAGCACTCTGACTGCTTCCTGTTGACCATCTGAAGTGAGACGGGCAGTGAGGGCAGAGCAAGGCAAGAATTGGAAAATCAAAAGTTTAAGATTTGCATGCAGCCAGGCAAGGTCAAGACAATCTTACCCTGGCTCCTGGGTATTTTATCAGGTGACGCTGACACTGAGCGATTCTGTGAATGTATTTTCTTTATTATTTTAGTTTCACCATAAAGGGCAAAATGTGCAAATTATTTGCAGCCTTTGCAGCGAGTTACTTACAGTTCTGGATGAGCGTTGGCTCAAAACAGAGGACGGCCTAGATGGCTCGAGATTTGCCACCTTCTTCTGCAACGTTGGGATGGGAGGTGAGGACTGTCTCTGCTGAAAAATGAGCAGAATCTCATTTCTTGACAAACACGCAGGAAGCAAAAGCACTCCTGTGTTTTCAGGCTGACTGTACCTCATAATTCAACTGTAAGTCTTTCTCCTCTCTTGCCCTGGTGCTCTGAGGTACCGTCTCAGTCTCTTTTTCCTGCCTCACCACCTTTTCTTCCTCCTTGCGATGTCTTTCAGCTTCATGGATCCACCCTTGTTTTTTCAGCTTAAGCTGCAGAGAGTAAATAAAACTATTTCTCCAAGGCTGCTCCTGTGTTACGGGACCTATTCTTATCTGTAAGGAAGGCGAAATGATGAAGGACTCTTTATCAAAGACAAATTCCTCACCTCAATCTTCTTTTTTTCTTTCCTTTGCTCCTCCTCATATTCCTGCTGTAAGCGAGCCCTCTCCATGGCCAGCCTCTTCTCTTCTTTCTCCTCCTCAATCCTAATGCATTCTTTTTCCTCCTGCTTTTTTCTCCTGTTTTCCTCGATCTGTTTGAAATGCACAGTTACAGTGAATTCACAACTTCTTTAAAGTGTTGTAACTCTAAAATCTATCGTGCATTTCATCTTGCAGTTGATCGGTCTCCTCCCTTATCGTCACTGAGACCCACCTGCTGTTTCAGGGCTTCTTTGTGACTGTCCTGCTGTGTAGGCGGCTGATCCTTGAAACCTGTAGGGATGAAAAGAGTTACCAAAAAAAAGAAGAGATAGAAAACAATAGATCACAAAGCATAAAACTATGCACAGTCCACTGAAATATGAGGAAGAGAACCTGTTAGTTGATGGGAATAGAGAGACCTAGCTTCAGCTCCAGGAGTGGAAAGAGGATTCCTGTATAATGCCTCATTGATCCTGTGCATCTGATTCAGGTCACCTAAAGGCAGAGAAATATTAATAACTTCTTAAAATATGTTGTATTGGTAGCTATTGATCAAACACCTTGAAGTATCTCAGCTCTAGTGGACACATTACAACAAAACTTACTAAAAAGTTTGCCTTGTTGGTCTTTAATCGGAGCACCTCCACCACCTCTCCCCCAGGGATTGTATGCCCTCATCTCAGCCTCTATCTTGGCATTGGATCGTGCTTCCTCTTCTTTCTCTCTTTTCCTACGCTCCTCACTTTCTTTAATCTGGGCAGAAGACACAAGTTTCAAAAGATTAAACCATGACACTGCTATAAAAAGAAAAGCATGACGTTTGCTCGTGGAAATATAACAATACACCTGCAGTTTGAGTGCCTCTTTGTAGCTCAGTGCACTCTCTCTCCTCTGCTTTGAATTTTCTACATGAAGCTCTTCAAAAACCAAAGCAGATGCTCTATGCTGATGAGGTGCTCTAGAAGCAGAAAAAGTGGCAAATGGCAAAGAGGTATAAATACAAAAGGTAGTGATAGGCATTCAGTTTGTGAGGGCCCTCTCCTGGAAGACAAAAAAAAGATCTCTGCTAACAGAGATGGTGACAGTTAACGCAAATTAATTTCCTTGGTAAAGATTCAAATTTTGCATAAAATCTATTTTAACATCAACACACTGAATTTAACAACAAAATCAAAGGTGCTGGGACAGTTACTGACTCAATGTGGCCACTAGATATGAGAGGAGGTGTCCTCTGAGATGGAATCTCGGAATTCCCAGAGTGCTGATTCGCCCCGGGAAGACCATCTGATGTAGAACATACAAAAATATAAGATAAGAATACACACTGTTCAACTGTTTCAGTAACTATCTACTGCCACTGACTGCTGCAAACAAAGCTCAAATAAAGGGCTGGAATTTGGCAGTAATATAAAATTGGAAAGGAAATCAATGTAACCAAACGCACCAGCCGGATTAAGTGAGAGCTAACTAGCAGTAATCAGTAATATGTCCAGAAAATAAAGGACAAAAGACAAGAAACACTTTTTTAAACAAAAGTTTGTAAATACAGACAGTTATAATACTTGGATTGTGAGGAAGATGAGGATCTAATGGATTCCTAGTTCCATAGTAGTAATAAGCTGCATCATATGGAGTCTTGTAAGTATGAAGTACAATGGGAGGTACAGGAGGAGCAACACCTGCAACCCTGAAAAACAGAGTTACCAACACTCCAGCGAATGTGTAGCAGAGTTGCTAATTTTATTCATTTAAACAAAGCAAATGTGAGCTACCTTGGCACAGTCGCCTCTCCTAGGATGTTTGAGAAGTCTCTGTGGTAGTCCGCACCAAAGTAGTCCAATGAGGGGACACCTTGTGGTAATTCCATCCCATCTGTAGGCACCGTCTTCCCAGGAAGTTGTCTGAGAGCTGCACTGAAGTCCAGCTGGGACTTTCCTGGGGGAGCTCTCTGTTCTGTGTTCTCAGTGGGTTTCCCATTTTCAAGACTGGGATTTGGATGCTTCCCTTCAGCCTCCAGAGCTTTTCCTGGCTTGTGAGGAACATCCCATCTCAGGCTGTTATAGTCATGATTTATGGACCCAAGCTGCTGTATCCCAATGGGCTGGAACAGATGATGCATGGTTCAGAAGACATTCATCAAAAAAAAAAGAAGAAAGAAACACACAACAAATACTGAGAATAAGATTAGCTGCACTTTATTTTTAAGACATTTCTCCCTAACTCCCTAACCGATAAAAGCTTTGACAACAAATGCAGAACTGACACAAACAGCAGGACTTCATTCTGGTCTTTATGTTCAGAGGTCCGCATCTTGCAATAACTGTCGGAATAGCTAGCCAGTTCTTTAAATGCCTCTTTAATACCTCTTTCTCAGGGTCTGTAGCTCCAGAAACAGCAACCCTCAGCTCAAGTCTCTTCTCCCTGAAGAAGAAAAAAAGGACAGCGAACATCATCACATCCTTTGTGCCTTGTTGACTGTAAGGGTTGTGCTAACTGAAAAGACTCCAATGAAAACAGTAATTTTTGAGAATAAATACTTACTCCGTCTTCTTTCTCTGTTTTTCAGCAATCTGTCTCAGTAAGTCCTGTCGGTACTGTTCTTTCCTCATCTGAGTGACTATCTGTTCTTCTACTTTTCCTGCATCACAACACAGAGTCATTAAAAAAAACTGCTAAAGTGCTGAAACACAATTTTAAGTGATACGTTCCTTCAATAATCTGTGTAGTAAGAATGTTTTTTTTTTTTACCTATCAGGAGTCCAGTAGCAAATTTAACCTCATCCTTGCTGACAGCAGGTCTTGCAGGTGTCTTCATGCTACCTGGCATTTGAAAACTATTGAATACAGATACACAAACAGAATGGGACTCTCCATAAGAGTCAGCCAATTACTGACAGCATGTAAGGGTAAAAGCACTGCACGGCTCACTCTCTATCACTGCCCCACATGTTGCCAGCTTAATGACAGTAGCTCATCTTAATAGCCTAAACCAGAAACAATGAAATGGAACAGCAGGCAACAGAAGTGCTGAAGAGCAATAACTGAGTATGGCAGCAATTACCAGTACAATCAGTTATGGTACTTTATTGATTCTGAAAATTTATGAGACTTTCCAGCGGAATGTTATTGACTGGCCACGTCCGCATGTGGATGTTTCATCATTATAAATCTCACTGGTGGAAGACCTGTGACGCAGGACACAGCTATCTAAAAGCATCTATAGGGTAACATTAGCCCCAGTATAAGGTTATCAGCTCATTTTATACTTAAGATACTTTCAGGAAGCAGGGCCCAGAATTATATACTCAATTCAATTCAATTTTATTTATATAGCATCAAATCACAACAGTCACCTCAAGGCGCTTTATGTTGTAAGGTAAAGACCCTACAATAAAAACCCAACAGTCAAAACAGCCCCCTATGAGCAAGCACTTGGCAACAGTGGGAAGGAAAAACTCCCTTTTAACAGGAAGAAACCTCCAGCAGAACCAGGCTCAGGGAGGGGAGAGAGACGGGACAAAAGACACTGTGGAAGAGAGCCAGAGATTAATAATAACTAATGATTAGATGCAGAGTGGGCTATAGAGTAAAAAGAGGTGAATGAAAAGAAACACTCAGTGCATCATGAGAGCCCCCCAGCAGCCTAGGCCTATTGCAGCATAACTAAGGGATGGTTCAGGGTCACCTGATCCAGCCCTAACTATAAGCTTGATCAAAAAGGAAAGTTTTAAGCCTAATCTGAAAAATAGAGAGGGTGTCTGTCTCCCAAATCCAAACTAGGAAACCTGAAGGCTCTGCCTCCCTTTCTACTCTTAAGTATCCTAGGAACCACAAGTAAACCAGCAGTCTGAGAGCGAAGTGCTCTATTGGGGTGATATGGGACTATGAGGTCTTTAATTTAAGATGGGGCCTGATTATTCATGACCTTGTATGTGAGAAGAATTTTTAATTATATTCTGAATTTAACAGGGAGACAATGAAGAGAAGTCAATATGGGAGAAATATGCTCTCTCTTTCTAGTCCCCATATGCATTCCCATTTTTGGATCAGCTGAAGGCTTTCCAGGAAGCTTTTAGGACAGCCTGATAATGAATTTTAATAGTCCAGCCTAGAAGTAATAAATGCATGAATTAGCTTTTCAGCATCACTCTGAAACATGATGTTTCTAATTTTAGAAATATTGCGCAAATGCAAAAAACCTGTGTAAGACTGCAACTCTGCTTCCTGGTCTCAACCCTGGGTAGTCAGGGTTTAGGAGGGTTAATAAACTTGGCCAGATTTCTAGAAATGAGAGCTGCTCCATCCAAATTGGGATGGATGCCGTCTCTTCTAACAAGACCAGGTTTTCCCCAGAAACTTTCCCCATTATCTATAACATCGTTTTTTGGACTCCACTCAGGCAGCCAGCATTTCAATGAGAACACAGCTAAACACGTCGCTCCTGGTCCGATTGGGAAGGGGCCAAGAGAAAACTACAGAGTCTGACATTTAATTTTAGTGAGTGTTGCCGACGTGAATTATGATTTTACCAAATACGTTATGTTTAGCCTTAGCCAGCAGTTTCAAATTTCCTTGAATGTCGCCTGCTCTGGTCCCTGGAAGACATTAGACTATGGTTGCTGGTGTCGCTAGCTTCACGTCTCAGAGTCGACCAGTAACCAAACTCTGTAACCAAACTCTGGTAACCAAACTCTGGTTACTGGCGACAGAGTCGCCAGTAACCAGAGTTTGTTCCTCGGTGTGTCGTCGAGTGGGGAAAAACGGTTAGAGACGTGAACGGGTTTGTGGTGTACCAGGGGCTTCTGTTTAGGACTACGCTTCCTCCTCACATTCACCCAGCCGGCCTGCTTTCCCAGCTGCTCGGGATCTGCTGGAGGCTAACGGCGGCTAAGCTACCATGATCAGCACTGACTACAGGAGCCTGGCTACCTACTGGATTTTCCAGTGTGCGGAACCGAGTCTCCAATTCACTGAGCCTGGCCTCCAAAACTACAAACAGGCTACATTTTTTTACAAGTATTGTTACTGCTAGAGGACATAACTAAACATCTGACACACAGAGCAGGAAAAGTGCAGGAGGGACAGGAGAAGAAGCCATGCTGCTAGCGAGTTGGCTAAGAGCTAAGTTGATAGCTGCGCTAAGCTAGCGAATTCCTAAAAACAGACTAAGTGAATAATGTGAATAGAATTTACAGGTGATTTAGCAAAGAGTGTGCTTTGAATAAAGCACGTTAAGCTTACATTGAAATATGTCGTTATCTAGATAAATCGAGCTACACAGATCATACAGCAAAACACCAAGGTGCTCCGGTACAGGAAGTGATATGATACCGCAGGGAGAGCCAACACCATATAAAAAATAATCTTGCTTACTCTGACTTCCAAATTGTATCATTGCTGTTCTGATCAGGAACAGGAGCCTCCATCTCCTTTATGTCCTGAGAAACCCTGCCATAGAAACAGCCAGGACAGTGAAATTTAGCAGAGGAGCAATCTGATCTCATCTATATGGTAATAGATTAAACTACCACTAATTCAAGATCATTTCTCAGAAAAAAATGGACACCTGTTCACTCTGCGCTCTTGAGCTGTCATCTCCTCTTTATGCTCAGGCTCTTGAGTGTCCCTGTCCTTCCCCCGCCTATATTTCAAATCAAACTCATGCTCTCTGTCTGTGTTTATCTCATCCTCAGAGCTATAGGGCTCTTCTATTCTATATATTTGCCAGCGTCTTCGCCGCCTCTGAACTGGACCCCTGATCCATGTGCTTGTTCCATCATTCAGTGCCTCGGTCAGAATGGCAGCATCTTTCCTGGATGGACCCGTCTCCTTGGGTAGAGGCCGGGCTATGTTTGTGTAGGTATTGGGGAAGGACAGAGAAGAGGCTGGAGGAGAAATTTTCATACCATCTGAAGCCTGAATCTGTCCAGACTGAAAATGAAATGTGAGAAAGACATTCAATATTTTAAAAAAAACAACAACCTTGTAGCAGGGTGCTTTTCATCATTTACATTTGAAGTATTCAGTGAGCTGCATCTACTTGATACATGGAGAAGCATTTCTAGTAATAGAAAGTCCTTTAAACTACACTATAAAATTACACGGATTAAATAGAATAGAGTAACCCTTTATTGTCATTGTACACAGTATGCCGAAATTGTGGGTGCTCCACCCAAGACGTAGTGAAGTCTCTGTGCACTCAATTATATGGGAAATGTAAAAATAAATAAATACAATGAAATACAAGCAAATACAAAAAACTGTACATTATTACACAAGTAAAATACACAACTGTAAAAACAGTGAACTGGACAGAAAATTNNNNTTTACAATCCGTATGGCCCAGAGTCAGAAACTGTTGGTGAGTGAGTCTGGTAGTGTTTGATTTAATTGACATGAAATGCCATCCGGAGGGTAACGGGTCAAACAGGTGATGGACAGGATGTGAAGGGTCTCCTGTGATTATGCTGATTCTCCTGAGGCAGCAGGTTCTGGATATGCCCTCCAGGGAGGGCAGAGGGCCGCCGATGATCTTATGGGCATTGTCGATTACCCTCTGCACTGCCTGTCTGTTCTCAGCCATGGAGCTTATGTACCATACGCCCAGACAGTACGTCAGTACACGTTTCACAGAGGAGCGATAGAAGGCCAGCAGCAGCTTCTTGTCCAGATATTTTTTCTGAGAACACGGAGGAAGTGAAGTCGCTGCTGAGCCTTCTTCACTAGGGCCTTGGTGTTTTGAGTCCAGGAGAGATCAGCTGAAATGTGGGTGCAAAGGAACCTGAAGGTGGTGACAATTTCCACGTGTTCACCATTTGTTTCAAGGGGGGTGTGGTCTTGTTGATGCTTCCTCAAGTCCATAATAAGTTATTTGGTCTTTAGAAAATTCAGTGTCAGGTTGTTCACTGAGCACCGATGGGACAGTTTTTCTACCTCAGCCCTATATACTGTCTCATCCCCATCTGAGATGAGCCCAATCACAATGGTGTCATCTGCATATTTGATGATGACGTTGGTTGGGTGAGTTGGAGTGCAGTTATATCTCTAAGGGGTGTACAATAGAGGACTGAGCACTCAGTCTTGAAGGGAACCAGTGCTGAGTCCGAGTGTGGAGGAGAGATGTGGGCCACATCTGACAGCTCTTTCAGTTGTCTGAGTGTTATTGTGATAGCATCCATGTGGACTGCTTTGCTCTATTGGCGAACTGATGTGGGTCAAAGGAGGGAGGGAGGCAGTCCCTGATGTGCTTGGAGACCAGTCGCTCTAGGCATTTCCTGACTACAGACGTGAGGGCTATGGGTCTGTAGTCACTGAGGCTGTCGATAACAGGTTTTTTTGGGATGGGAATGATGGTGGAGACCTCCAAATAGGTGGGGACTGTGGCATGCACCAGGGACAGGTTGAAGAGCTTGGTGAGGATCCCCGCCAACTGGTCTGCACATGCTTTGACCACTGCTCCCTGGATGCCATCAGGTCCAGCAGCCTTCCTGGGGTTCACTGCTTTCAGATGTTTCCTCACCTCGTGTTCCTGGAGAGAGAGAGGAGGGGTGTTGGAGTTTTGGAGAGCTGGTGGGTCCAGGTGTGTGGCGGTCTCGTACCGGCAAAGAAGTTGTTGAGCTCCTCTTCCAGTGAGCTTCTGCTTCCTTGAGAGGATGTAGGGCACTGGCTTCTGTAGCTTGTTAAGGCCTGGATGCCCCTCCATATCTGTCAAGGATTGTTGTCCATCAAATAGCTCTCCACCTTCTTCCTGTAGGCCTCCTTTGCCCCTTGAATGCCTTTCCTTAGGTTATTTCTGGCTGTGCTGTACAGTGAGCAGTCCTTCTTCCTGAAGGCTGAATCTTGTGCTTTCATCAGGGCCTGGATTTCACTCATCATCCAGGGTTTCCTATTTGGGAAGACCCGGATGCGATTGTTAACTGTCACATTCTCTATGCAGCACTGAATGTAAAAAAGGACAGTCTCTGTCTGTATATCCAGGTCCTGCTGCACAAAGATGTCCCATTCTGTACAGGCAGCCAGACTGTCCTGGGGGGGTCCCTCTGTGAGCATGCTTGATGATCAAGTGTCTTTTCCCCTCTAGTTGGACACTTGACATGCTGATGAAACTTAGGGAGTACAGTTTTTAGGTGTGCTTGGCTGAAGTCCCCCACAATTATGTGGACACCGTCTGGATGGGCTCTCTGTTGTCTGTTTATTATGAGTTGAAGCTGGCTTAGTGCTAAGCTAACATTTGCGTAGGGTGGAGTGTAAACAACAGTAACAATGACTACTGTTAGCTCCCAGGGCAGACAGAACCAAATACATTGTGTTGTTGTGCAGGATTTGAACCCATTTGCTCATTAATCTTACCTTGAGAGTGACAGGAGATGTTCTCTTCTTTAACTTTCTGACTTGAGCTTGTTCTTGGAGGAAGAGGTTGTACTCTTTATTTCTCTCCTCTCTCAGTTTTTCCTGTGACAGGAAACAAAAAGCCAGAGTCAAGCAGCCGTATCACTCAGTTAAACCTCAAGTTAGACCTTTTCGCTTTTGGGTGGAACCAACTAAATAAATGCTGTGTCACCTTTTTAATTTAATGAACAAAATATGCCACTTTTAATTTAAGAAAATATAGAATAAAATAACAAATGAATAATAAAACAATAGTCTTTGCTATCCAAAGTATCTTACATTTTTTCTGCATGCACACATCCAGCAGAGGATGAGGTTAATTTTTTTCTGAAGCAGCTGGACATCAAAAACAATAAACCTATAATTAATTTCCAGTAGGCACCATCACTCACACTAAGGGGTCCCGTAATGGTTTACACAGATGCTTTAAAATCCCAGAATAATGGAAGAAATTTTTTTTTTCTACCGCAATGTTTCAAAAATGCTTGGATTAATACTTATTAACATTAGACTAGTGGTGCACACATACACCCCTGAAATCCCTCTTAAACTTGGTTAGTAAGTTCATTGTCATATATAAAGGAAAATCAGCTGCCATGAAACACACAGCACTGGGCAGTCAGCAGTTTATATCAGCTCAAGCTGAGGCACTAAGGTCCCACTTTGATGGCCACACACATGCACGCACACCTTTACAGATATCCTCTCATCAATAGGTAGTGACAGACCCTCAGGCTGCTGTTGAGGATCTCTAGATTTCAGATCTTTTTTCTGTAGGAAGAATAAAAGGCAGAGCTGTGTGTCAGCAAATGCAACACAGAGGCAACTTAGTGAAACAAAAAAACACACACTCACCGGCAACTTTGTTAGATGTTAGATTCAACTCATTGTCATTGTGCACACAAGGCGCACAACGAAATGAGCGTTCCAGATCACTCATCCAGAGACGAGCACCTGCGGTCATGCAGCCAGAGACCGCCGCTACCGTTTACCTATTTTATGTTATTATTAATGCTGTTTGTGTTGTATCTGCTGTATATGTAAATATATGTACATATGCTTACATACATATATGTATGTTTTATTTTCCTAAACTGTTTTTTTCTTTTTGATTGTTTGAAATAAATAAATATTTTAAAAAAATTACTACACTGTCAACTGGATATGTATGCAAACTAGCACATATTTAATCAGATACCAAATCATTTAAATATTTCAGCAAAAGCTTCAGAAAACTTGTAATACATAAAATAGTCCGCTTATTATAAATAATCAAAGCCCTGCGACAAACTGGTGACCTGTCCAGGGTGTACCCTGCCTCTTGCATGTCTTGGCATATTGGCATAGTGGGTTTTTTTTTTGTTTTTCTGATTTATTAAGATGTATTGTTATAGATTATGTTTAATATTTTGGCTGAGCAATAACAATAAATTCCCATTGTTTGAGCTAAATAAACTACATCTTGTTTTAGATATAAGGTTAAAATAATCTGTATGTATTAAGATTTTTTTTTTTTTTACATCATCACACCTTGAAAACATTGTGTTTGTAGTCCAGCTGGAGCTCCTGCATTAGTTTCTGCTTCTTCCTTTCATAGTCGGTACCCAGAAGGCGACTTGAGTCCATACCTTGGAGATATGACAGAAAACAGGCAACTACTTACTAAACACTACAGGCTTAAAAAATGTCCCATCCTGGTACACTATTAAACACCCGGGTCTATTTAACTCTGGCTACACAAACATTACGGTATACGTTATCCATTATTAAATTACTTCCGTACACAGACAAAACTCATCCAGCTGCGCTTTAGCCCAAAGCGTCAGCACGTTGCCATGGGCAACCATGATACAAACCTTCTCCTGGGAGAGGCTAACTAACGCAAAACTTCAAGAAAATATATCCGATATAGTCCAAATATTAAGTCTTTATTAACTCTACATCATTTAATGCTGACATTTGAATTGTTGTTTCTTTCTGTTTCATCAACTTAAAAACCCAGCAGCCAAACATGACACGCTGTGTTTTGTCAAGAATTGTACAAACTAGGTTTAACTATTTGCCCTTAATTTGGAGGTATGCTATGCTTAGGCAGAATTTGGCTCCATTACCGAATATTAGCTTCAGCTTTATCGACTCATACCTTAACTCTCTCTGTGAGTGCAGCTCCGAGGATCTGCGAGGAAAAGCCCTCTTAGGTGTATCTGCCTTTCTGAAAACCGCCGCTAGATGTCAGTGCAACCCCGGTGGTTAGTTTGACATCTTCACAGGACTAAACCATGCTTTCCATCACAGGGGTGAATATATTTGAATAGGAGTAATAAATACGACACGGTGCGATGTTGTCATATATCATTATATTTTACTGTTAAAAGATGGCATATAAATAAATGCATCAATTAGCTTTTCAGCATCACTCTGAAACAGGATGTTTATAATTTTAGAAATATTGCACAAATGCAAAGAAATAGTCCTACATGTTTTAATATGTGCATTGAAGGACATATCGTGGTCAAAAATGACTCCACGATTTCTCACAGTGTTACTGGAGGCCAAAGTAATGCCATCCAGAGTAAGTATCTGGTTTGACACCATCTTTCTAAGATTTGTGGGGCCGAGCACAAGAACTTAAGTTTTTATCTGAATTTAGAAGCAGGAAATTAGAGGTCATCCAGGTCTTTATGTCTTTAAGACATTCCTGCAGTTGAACTAATTGATGTGCGTCACCTGGCTTCATGGATAGATAAAGCTGTGTATCATCTGCAAAACAGTGAAAATATATGCAATGTTTTCTAATAATAGTGCCTAAGGGGAAGCATCTATAGCAGGGGTGGGCAACTCCAGGCCTCAAGGGCCGGTGTCCTGCAGGTTTGAGATGTGTCCCTGATCCAACACACCTGAATCAAATGGCTGAATTACCTCCTCAGTATGCAGTCAAGTTCTCCAGAGT
>JASGAU010396905.1:0-14900 GCA_030220045.1 Australoheros facetus
AACAGATATTCTCTTTGCATTTGAAGTGTGTGCTGTCATCATGCCAAAACGTGCTCTCTAAGGCGTGCTATTGATATGCTTATTCATCATTCCAGGATGCTCCCACTTAGATGTGATTGATTTTTTTCTCTAATTGGGGGGAAATATGAGCACAACAGCAGAAATATCTGAATTGCTGCTGATGTCTCATCATGTAAATTTGCTGTTTTTCCCTCCCAGATTTGAGCTTTTGGTGGGTATAAGTTTGTTATGACCAAAATGCACAATTTTATATATGATTTAAAATGAAAACTAGCCTCATCCTTGAAATATAAGAAAACCTGGCTTCCTTAAGAGCAGACTTCTACCCGCTGCTTTCATAGAACTTGCTTTTGACTGTGTTTGTCCCACTTTGCATGTTGTTTGGGAAGAGATGCTCCCATCAACAAGAAACTAATACTTACGCAGTGGTTTCCAGAGATTGAAGATGTTGACTGCAAGCCACAAACTACATGCATGAACCTGACTGAGCTTTCATGGGAAAATCTCGCGTGTCACACAGATTGGGTCATTTCCTACAGTAATTCTATAGATTCAGTGCTTCCATGTTACTTTTTTAGCCGTGATTATCGTCAGCTTTGTTCTCAAAAGGATGACTGCAGCCACAGCAGAGTGGAAACAATGCCACACACATCAATATGACCACCGCAATGACTGAAACACAGTTATAAGGATCACTTTGTGTTGGCCACACACAATGACGCACAGTTTGTAGACTCACCCTCAAACAAAAAAAGAAAAAAAAAGGTTTACATCATTAAGAGGAAATGACTTTATAAAGCTGAAATCTATTTTTAAAGCATCCATGTAAAATATAATAGTATGTCTGTTTGCACGCTGTGTACACTTGAACACTTTTTCCTTGTTCTATCAGGTCATCAACAAGGAGTCCCCAGGATGCATTAGCTCAAGGGTACAGCCTGTCAAGTGATATCCTGCTGGCAGCTGTCACAGAAATCTGTGTGTGTGTGTGTGTGTGCGCGTGTGTTTACATAGGAGTCGACTCAAGCTGTGTCTTTCTCGTTGCTCTGAAATGGGATTAATCAGATATTGGTCTTAATTTGCGTCAGTGTTTCGGAGAGCTCAGGATGCCATGCTGCTGTGGGTTGTCACCAAGACGACACAGAGGCACCTCACAACCAGCTAATTCAGGTTATCTGGTGACTGAACAACTGGCTCAGGGCCTTATATTCTCCCAGAGCGAGCTGCTGAAGCGTATCTAGTGCCGATTATGTGCTTTGGGGAAAATTCCAAGTGAATAAATAGCATTTTGTTGTGTGCCTCTGTGTCTATAAAACCATAAAAATGAGAGTGAGCACTGGGTATCTACGTCATGAGCTATGGGCTTTGATCAGTAAATGAGGGGAGGATGAGTCACTCTATGCCTGGCTCGTTTTCTTCATCAGATTGCCTCATGTTTGGGATTTTCTGTGTACAGTTTTCCTTTTTTATTTGTTTGATTTTCAACCCACTGTTCTGTACATTCATTCATTCATTCATTCGGTGTACCTTCCCTCCGTTTGCGTTTACATCAGCGTCCTGCAGAAACACTCAAAATGAGTTTCTGGTTTAGACCATAATGTGTTTCCATTCGAGGCCAAATTATTTAAAAATGACACAAGATATTTAAATAGAAAAAAACCTGACTCCTAAAACAGATGGTCTGGTCTACATTTTTGGATTTTTTTTTTCCTCTCACACATTTGCCCTTGGCTCCTGTACCGTTAATGGATCAGTGGGTCTCTCATTGAAAAGAGGTTTCTGCTGGTCTGTCCTGCTGCTTTCATGGCCAGCCATGCACTATACCTGTAACACTTGCCATCTGTAATTGGAGGTTTACTGGCATTTCAACCTTCCTGATATGCACCTATTAATAATCCTTCATATCTGAATAGAACTATAACAGGTTATTCTGGAGAAAAGGGCAAAGTGTGCAATCCTCCAGTGGAGCATGAAGCGCTTAAACTTTAAAAACCTCGACACCACATGTCTCTACTTAAACTTTTATTGAAACCTGATACAACAACACAGGAAATATTTCTGCAAAAATATAACCCCAATCTTCATAAGGAATCTGTGATTAAATAGGTTACAACAAAACGGCAAAGAAGAATATTAATATGGGATCTTTTGTGATGCAAAAACATGCAGGAATATATTAGAAATTAAAAACTGTATATAAAAGTATCCATATAAATGTAGGCTGGCTGATAAATGTAAGCTATCTTACAGTTAAAACAATAAGAACAGAGGTTTTTCTATTGTAAATGCTGTCCAAATCAGTTGGCAGTTTCTCCACACGTTTTGGGGTTAAATCTGGACACATTTCTACTGTGCACGGGCCCGTGTGATTTGCCAGAATGAGAAGAAACATTTTTGCTCTCCAGCACTTGTCTTTTATGTGCTCCATTCGGTTCTGTCGTTCTGTCCATCGGTCTGAGGATCTCCCTGGAGAGCACAGGGACATGTCGTTTGAACAAAATATGCCAGAGTTTTATCGTTAAAGCAGCGTGTAGGATAATAAACGCTACAAATGACTCACAAGAACAGAGAATGCTCCAGAGCGACCCGATTTCCCCCTCTTGCTTGGATCGAGCTTCACTTGTCTCCTCGCTCTGGTTAACTGAAAATGTGATCCCAGACACACCAGTGTTAGTCCTTTACAGCTGTGTTATTTCTGCATCTTCACAGATATTATGGCTTCCCACACAGAAGACTGAAATGGCGCCGTTTGAATGACTGCCTGATATCAAAAAGCCATTTCAGACAGATTAGACAGGTGAGTACACCAAACTGATTCAATAAAACCAAATAAGGTGGCCTTCTGACTTTGCTTGCACATCCGGCCTCAGCTGTTCCTCTGCACAGGGGTTGCCATGGTGACTCACCTGTAGGGGGGTGGATTCCTTGTTGTTGCTGAGGAGAGAGAAGGAGCCAGGGCGGAGTTTATTGCGCTTAGTCTTTTTCTTGTTTGCAGCTGCAACCAAGTGTCGCCGGGACCGATCAGCCTAAGAGAACCCCAGACACAGGGATTAGCACACATGCACACATTTGCATTCCTGTGCTTTGACCATCTCACAGCGGTCTAACACAGATACTTTCATTTTTACTTTTACTTAGTTGGTAAGCGATGTGGTATCTTCTCTTTTGTCAGCATAGACAAAAGATCTACTATGACCAAAGCTTCACTGGACCTTTTGGCAGCCGCTGCCACCACAAGGAACCAGTCCACACCTCCCCCGCATTAGGCTTTTTCTCCCTCTGACTGTGACTAACAAGAGTGGTTTACCTGGATGAGGGTTTTAGGGGAACCTTTGACAGAGATGGCCCCGGGCAGGCTGGAGTGACTCAGGTGGGTGGGACCTCCCCGCTCCAACTGTCTCTTACGTCTGAACAAAGCCTACAAGGATAAGACAGTCACAACCACACCCGCAACCACAGAGGCAAACAACTCTTGTTTCTCTGTGCGATAACGTGCGTCAAGTCTTGTGTGCAGTGGATAGTGTGTGAGCTTGTCTATTCAGCCTTCCTTTTTCCTCATCCCGTCCTGGACACATTCAGCCTCTTTTCTCTGAGGATACTTAAAGTCAATCGCCGGCATTGAGAAGAGGAAACTGCAACATTATTATTGTTGCTGGTCTGACCCCTTCCTGCACTGATCTGCAGAAAATACGGACTGCTATTAAGCTACTCAAATTCCAAATAAATGGACTGTCACTTTGAGAAACAACAGGTTTCAGTTTGCCAGTTAGGACTTGGGGGAATAAATGGTGAAGACTCATGGAGTCGTGGCCCTGCAGTACAGCCTGTACTACTGTTATAAGTTTACCACAAAGTTATACATGTGTGGAAATAACAAGCTCATTTCCAGTGTAATACTTCCTCCTCTTTTTCCATTTCACTGAAAACAAAGATGACTATGCTAGCTCCAAAATATTTGCCATGCAATCATTTGTAATGGCATTTAAAGTACTTACAGTGATTGCTGTTGACCTACATTTTGTTGATTGCCTCTGTTTTCAGCATTGTGGGATGGAATATTTTAGAATTGGCTGTGCCACAACAACTGTACAGTTTGGAGCTGAAGGCTAATTGCAATATGCATACATTATTGTTTGTTTCTACACCTGAAGCTGCACACACCGTAATGCTCCTGTGGGGCCATGTAGAGTGTTTTTCCGATGTCTCTGTGACAATTACATCATGTCACCATTTGTATCAGTAATCTAGTCATCTAGTTATGCAGTTTGCATTGATTAACGCAGCTATATTTTGTGTTCTGAGATAAGATCTGCAACTTGTGGTTAAATGCGTCTGCAAACCAGTCAGACTGTCTGTAATATCCATGTCTGCCCAGACTCATATGTTTCAATTCAGTTCAGTTCAATTCTATTTTATTCTATTCATACAGTGCCAATTCATGACAGTCGCCTCAAGGTGCTTCATATTGTAAAGTAAAGACCCTACAATGTTAGAAAGAAACGCCAACAATTGCACAACCCCCCTACAACCAAGCACTTGGTGTCAGTGGAAAGGAAAAACTTCTTTTAACAGGAAATAAATGTGATATGATATGATAGGATATGATATGATAAATATAGTGAAGACTTTGAAGGGATTTAATAGATGGGTGCGAAAGGTTAGTGTCACCAATTCTGCTGCTGAGCTAAAGTGAAGTTAGAGTGAAGTTAACCTTGGTCTTTTTGGTTATGAAATCTCATCACTTTAATTTGATTCTATTAGATTTTGTGCAAAAAATATTGTCAGATTTGTCTTTGTTCTTGCCCATGTGAACATTTGTACCAAATTATTATTCCCTCGGGGTGTTCACATGAAAAATGGACCTGTCACAACCATCCCTTTCCATGCCACTTAATTCCCCTTTATTTGTCTTTTTCTTCTCTTACTCTCTTTCTCATACTGCTATGCCTTTTTCCTTATCTTGTTCCGGTATTGGACTTCCTGTGACCATAATGTAGATTTCCTCTGTTAGACCTCCTCTGAGATAGTCTCCTCTGAAGGTAAACTAAAGGATTTGATAGAAGATGTGAAAGTAAAGAGAAAGTAGCACATACCAGTCCTTCAGATAAGGGCAGTGATCTCTGCTGCATCTGATCATCTGACTGAGGACAAAAAAAAGTCAAAGAATCAACAGTCATGTTGTATTTAACCTTTTTCAGTACAGTTCAATCACTGCGGCTTCTCTGAAAAGCTGGTCTCTCCATGATAAAGACTATGACTGTGTGATCATTTGTTAATAGAGTTAAATTTTCAGTTCGGTTTCACAGTGTGTAAATACCCCCCTGTCTCAGATGATCCAGGCCATACTGCCTCATCTAGCAATATGTCATCATTTACATTATCACATGTCAAAATAAGTAATTCTTCATCACTCCAATCACCAAACAAGGCAGCAAGTCTGAGTTGAATAAAGCTACAGCTGTTATCTGCTGGCTCTCGATGACCTCATAAAGTAAAGTGCTATGTTTTCTAAGTGCGTATGTTTAGGATATTCATCAGACCCTGCCACAATCCACTTGGTTTTCTGCTGTTGCGCACATTATGTGCTGACGAGTCCCATAAATTACACATTTAGTGTATTCCACACCATTACAAACACAAGTGCCTTTGGTGAGAACAGGCTAACACAAGTAAACTGAACCAAATGCAGCAAATATATCCCGAAAAGATGCTGCTGCTGGTATTAGTTAGCGCCTACCACATATGAAGCCTGTAATTGCGTGTGCTGTAATTACATTACAAATAATTGGTGCAGAAGAGCACATATGTGGCACAAACTACTTCACATGGAACAGAATTCCCCACTCAAAGTCTTTCATGTGTGGGTGAGAATCCTTCTCTCCCCTCCTGCTGTCGGATGCATTGTCCAGATGAGGGTGATTACTTTGGACAGAACATGAGGACTGTCCACAGCAAAATGCTAACCACAAAGTTAAAGTTTAACAGGCGGCAGCCACATGAAAAGCCAAAAGGGGAGCTGAAGGATTTTGTTCCACAGAAGGGTATATTTTTGGTGGAGTGTCATTATGTCTGTAAAAACCATTACAATGTGAGTTTGTTTCTGTTAGAAAAAAAAAAAAATTATATGTCTCCACAGGTCAGGGTTAGACTGTACACGTCTCCTTCCATTCGAAACACACTTGGCCACTATAATTGCCACAGCAGCCTTTTTCTACAGGAGCCAGACTGGACTTACTTATATTCCAGCAGAGTTACTGGTTTCCTTTGGCCAAACTATTATATAAAAACTCAGCATGCTGTGTCTGAGCAAAAAGAAAAGAAAAAGGTACGGTACTGAAACTTTTACTTAAAGTACAAACTTTAAAAATGATTTTTTCAATTTATGAGAAAATGGAAAGTTTTCCCCTATTTAATGAGAGGAAATATTGGTGAACAGTAGCAAATGTGTTAGACATTGTCCACTTATATATATATATATATATATAAGTGGACATGTGGGTTATATGCGCAAAAGAGTCTAAAAGATCTACTATGTTTCTAGTTTGCACTTTAAATCAGTTGTCTGCATTTCAAACACAGGGTTATTGCAAAATTATAATCAAACTACTTTGACGTAACATTAGAGATGTATCACCACTTTTTAAAGCCAACTTACTTTACACAAGCTTAATAATTTTAGTTCTTTTCAGTTTCATTTGCGTTAAAGGTTAGTTATTACGTTGTTTACAGCAAGCAAACAGCATTTAATAGGCTCAAACAGGCTGTACTTACCCCGGTCGTGTCACAGCAGCACAGATGATGAGTGATACATAATGAACACCCTTGTCTTCTGCTAACTATCACATCCATTAGAAGTGCGTCTCTTACCTGTCCGTCTGCGGTCGGTCCGCTGACACACAGCGCTCCCCGGCTTGCTCCTGAGCAGTCGAAGGCGTGTGACAGCAGGCTCGCCTGCAGGCAGAGCACGCACAACCAGACAGTAAACCCCATGATCCAGGCAGGCACTAGACTGTCCTCAGCTCCTGTCAGCTCCCTGCTTTATACTCTCGGCTCTGCTAATGGGGAACAGATGCAGGGGAACAGGAGGCCATGCCAGCTTCACGCAGACAAACAGCCCACCACAAGCCTTTGCTGTGCGCCAGCCAGTGGCCTGTGGTCCTGCAGAAACATGTCAGACATCTTGAGGGGCCTCGGTTTGAGGAAAAAAAAAAGAAAATTAAAAAACCACCCACCCTACCCAGCTACCCCAACCCAAGTGGGAGTATGAAGGCCATTTTCCACTTAAAGCTGTTGTGCAAAAGCTTCCAAAGTGTGTGTGTTCAAAAAAATACCAGAGCAGAGAGGAAACTTGTGTTGTCAAACCTCTGTACATAACTCATAAAAAATTGGTGGTTTGAAGAAATGCTGTGTTATGAAGAGAATTTCTCCCCTGGCTCTGTGGATGAATCTCTTTCCTTGTGCTTTCAGAACGTATATATGTTGTGACTGTTTATAAAGTTCTTCACTGATCCAAACACTTCAGTGAGCCTTTTAGGAATTACAGTAATTACTCCTCAGTAGACTTTTCAGTGAAATATACACGAGCTACAGGCACTGTTAATTCATCTTTCAGCCTTCAGACTAGTGTTGACTAAACACTGGCAAACCAGATTTAATCACAACTGTCTGATGTGGATTAAAAAAAACAGGATACCTTTTTGTTTTTCTGGTTTTGGGAAGCATTTTTTGAATAATTTGAAAGCAAAGTAGCCAAAAAACAGAGACAGGAACTTAGTGTTTTCAATTTAAAAGTATGTTTTAAATTAACTGGCAAACATTTTAAGGGGTCTGTGGGAATTTATTAGCCTGTAAAACCCAGAGTGACACGAAGAATGCATCTCCTGATGGGACAAGCTGTAAATGAGTGGGCACCCTCTGTCAAGGTGTGTAACAGGATGGAAAGAATGAGGGGGAGAAGGAGAATGAATCGAGTTTAAAGTCTTCAAGCCTCAGGCTCTCAGTCACAGAGGAAATGCCTCCCAGTAGGACATGCACTGCTGTGAAAATTATGGAAATCAAATAAATTTCATTCCCAGTCCAAGTCAAACCCATATACCACTTATACCACTTTTCGTATCAGTGAAAGATTTTTGCTTTTCACTCAGCAAACTTGAAAAAGATTGCGAGAGCATTTCTCAGTGAGTCACAGCTTAAGTGGCGAGAATGAAACGTGGTTATTTATCTTCATCCCCAGCTTTGAATTCCAGCTCCCTTCCCTTATTTCCTGAGATACGCTGCATAAGAGCAAACCTCTCCCAGGAGGTTCAGCGAGACCACTGGCTAGACAGCTGCGAGCTAATGATGTGAATCGATGAAGGGGATGTTTAGTCAGGAGGAAAGGGAAGAGATGGGTGAAAAGTAGCCGGCGGTGCTTCGACAGTCAATCTTCCCAAGTCTGCAAGCGGACAAACATGCCAGTCATGTTGTAATTAATTCCACTGTCACAATAAGAGTTTGTGCTTTGGTTTAAAACAGCAGGTGACTTTGTGTGTGAAATCACGCTGCAAAAATTACAAGTTTAAACCAAATAAACCACAATGTGGCCGAATGCATTAAGCGAGAGTCATTTCATTCTTCAATTCATTCTGTGCTTTCAATTTTAAAGTAACTATTTTTAAAACACCTCAGAAAGTCAACTATACAAAATTGCTATGCAGAAGCACTTCCATTCCCCCCTCCCCGCCTCTCTATGAGGAGTGTCATTCATCAGCAGCTCAGCTTTGAGTCTGCTGTCACTGTGTTTGAGGATGATGTTCTATGGGAAGCAGCCTTTGACCTTGTGGAAAAAAACAAAAAACACTCATTTTCCACTCATGGTTAAAGGCATATCCCCACGCCTTTAACCAGAGATGTGAAGACAGGTAATTTGTGATATAAATACTTGCAGAAATGTGTTTTCGTGCGAGTGACGGTAAGAAACCAAACTGACTGGCAGCAGGATGACAGATGGGTGAAAACAGGAAATGTGACTTCAGTAACAACATCTGGATTAAGAGACGTGACTCATAAAGTAATGGATGCTTTGGATTATGTAACTGAATTGTTGAAGCTTATAGCTTCATTTGTTTACAGGGCCATAAAACTTTTTTTTAATCCATTCCAGTTAGTTTTTTTGTTCAGGTTTTTGACATTCAGAATACTGACCCCAACCAAATATAATAGAAATGAATACAGTTTTGTTTTGGTGTTCAAAACTGCAGTGTAATGATGCCAATAACAGGACTTTCTATGAACACCTGGCTATGAACTATTTTCAGAATGAAAAAAAACATTGACATAATGGGGCTAGAAGTAGCCCAGGTTAAAATTAATTTACTTTAATGGGTCATTTAGTACTGTGGTAGTTCGATGAATTTGTTATACAGCATTGTGGGATGTATATTTCCTTGCTTTGTTTCCAAGAAACAAAGTTAGTTTTGTTCGGAGACAAAGTTAAAGAAGCAAGGCTGAGATGGTTCAGACATGTACAGAGGAGGGATAGTGGACACATTGGACAAAGGATGTTGAATATGGAGCTGCCAGGCAGGCGGAAAAGAGGAAGACCACAGAGAAGATCCATGGATGTAGTGAAGGAGGACATGCAGAGGGTTGGTGTGACAGAGGAGGATGTTAGGGACAGGTTGAGATAGAGGAAGATGAAGAAGCCAAAAGAAGTTTCCAAGAGTTATATTGATTTACATAGTGTGAATGAAATGAAACAGCTCACTTTGCTTTACTGGCACTTATAAAGCTCAATATTTAATATGGTAAAAGTGGCCTGTATAAAAAAACAGTATTTAAAAGCAAAAAGATGGTCTTAGAGGTCGAGGGGTTATGTGGGAAACTATTTCTTAGCCATGGGCAGGGACTGTCTGAGTTTTCTTTATTGCCTTTGGAGGAACTGTTTCCTCCTTTTTTCCTTATTTATTCTAAGCCAAGCTAATGCTTTGTGGGCTTCAGCTGAATATTCTGTCTCTCAGTGGAAAAAGGTAAACCAAAGTTAACTCTCCATGTAGGGAGGCTGGAGCCTGTCCCAGCTGACAGTGGGTGGGATTACACCTTGGGCAGGTTGCCAAGCCATTATAGGGCTAACACAGAAAAACAAACAACCATTCACATCCACCGTTAACAGCCAATTTAGAATCAACAGCTAGCCTACCACGCAGGGACTCTGGAAACTAGAACACCTGGAGAAAACCCACGAAGCTTGTTTGTTTCATGCCTCCATTTAGGCATGCACCAAATGGAGCATGTCGCTCTGCTGCTGTGTGCAGATATGTTACTCATGAAGAGAACTCTTATGTGTAGGACGCTAATGAATGGACTCTGTGTGTGCATAATTAGTGTGAGACCATGTAACTATAACCCCTGCTGAGAAATGAGAGACTGCAACTCATATTCCATCCACCACCTCTCTGTATAAGTGAAGAACCTTAAAGGTCTGTTTCCAAATCAATACTCCTCTGCAGCAAATTGTCCTCTTGTTTTTTTTTTCTTTTTTTTCTGTGCTGCTGCTTTGGTAACAGCGATGTGAAAGGCGCGAGGGAGAGAATAGCAGAGAGGCTTTCAGTGCTATCATGTGGAAAGAGCAGAAGAAGGCAAAGATGAGACTGAGGAAAAACAACACAGCTGTGCTGCAATTTGTGTGTTTGTCATTGAACAAAGACTGATTATAGTCTGGGTCTTACATTTCACTTCCACTTTTTATCTCAACTCTTTGAGTTAATCTTAAACAGACTGTCATTAGTTAGCAAGACTTTTTGCCTTTAATCTCCCACCTGTGCCATCTCTGTGGTATCTCTCTATAAATAAAAAAAACGGCCTCAGTAATCAGACCCACCGTTTTCCCACAAAGAACATTTGGAAAACATTTGCAGTTATTTTGACCAATCTTCAGATTATCATACTTTATCAGTGTAGACATCAAAGCTTGCAGGAACAGAAAATATTAATTGTGTAGATAATCAGTTAAATCACATCCCATTGTGGCCGGGGGCTGTGGAGACATGACATCTTAAATGTATCAACACATACACACAAATATCTTGTCTGGTTTAATAACAGTGGGAAACTCTTTTGATATTATCCCATAAAAGCAGGAAAATAGGTCACATGCAGTTTGAAACAGTATAAAAAAATGTGATAAGTTTAAAGGGGATTTTCAAGCTTTAGTGTAAGCAACTATTTTGACAAGTAATTGTGTGCACTGACATTTATTTTCAGGTAAAGGCTGTTTTTCTTTTTTTTTTTTAAACGTTTTTTGTTTTTCTTCCCTGACAGGCAGGCTAAAGGAGAAATTCACTCTTTTAACTGTGGCTGCCACCTTATATTTGGTTGTCAAGTTCCCACAGTCAGAAAATATGAGACATGGCAAGTTTTAAGAGGAAGGAATTCATAACCCGTGTGAAACAGGTGGGAGATGCTTTTTAAATCCACAGATGTCATGTTTTTGATTTGTGACACACCTCTTGCCAACCTCTAAGGAAATGACGTGCATGAGAGGGCCTCTTTTGCTTGTTTTAAATTCCTTTTTTTTTTATTATTGGAGTCTACTAGAATACCTTTGCATGATTCACAGTTCAAAATAATCCTTGTTTATCCAAGTGGTTAAAGCTTGAATAAATAACTGAAAAAAACAAACATGAAGAGCTTTTGGCTCACAGGGGTTACTTGTATATGTGCTGATCTTGTTATTTTAACCTTTGGCTATGTTTAACACGAGAATTCACCACTGTTATAACAAAAGAAAAAAAAAAAGATCCACCTTAATGTGTTACTTTGGGGAAATAATCTTTTGATCCCCTGCTGAATTTGTAAGTTTGCTCACTTCCAAAACAAACAAACAAACAAACAAAAAAAAATCAACAGTCTCTAATTATTATGGTAGTTTCACTGAATATCAACCAAAAATCCAGAAAAAACACATTACATAAAAGTTATAAATTGATTTAAATGTCATTGAGTGAAATAAGTATTTGAGTCCCAAGCAAAACATGACTTAGTACTTGGTGGAGAAACCCTTGTTGGCAGGCACAGCGGTAAGACATTTCTTGTAGTTGGTCACCAGATTTGCACACACACAACTCAGGAGGAAGTTTGGCCCACTCCTCTTTACACAAACTCTCTGAATCCTTTGGGTTTCTTGGCAGCTTGGGTCATGCTCAGCATTTCTCTTCCTTCAGACATGACTTGATGCCAAAGAGCTCGATTTTGGTTTCATGTGACCGCGGCACTTTCTCTGAATCATTTAGATGTTCACTGGCAAACTTAAGAGGGGCCTGTACATGTGCCTTCTTGAGCAGCAAAACCTTGTGGGTGCAAGATTGCAGCGTAGCGTGTTACCAATGGTGTTCTTGGTGACTGTGGTCCCAACTGCCTTCAGATTATTAACCAGATCCTCGCGTGTAGTTTTGGGCTGATCCACCACCTTTCTCGTGATCATCTTCACCCCATAAGACAAGATCTTGCATGGCGCTCCAGGCTGAAGGCAGTTGATGGTCATTTTATATTTCTTCCATTTCCAAATAATTGCACCAACAGTTGTCACCTTCTCACCAAGCTTCTTGCTGGTGGTCTTGTAGTCCATTCCAGCCTTGTGCAGGTCCACAGTCTTGTCCCTGATGTCCTTTGACAGCTGTTTGGCCCATTGTGGTGGAGAGGTTGGAATGGAAGAAACTGATTCTGTGGACAGGTGTGTTTTAAACACATAAAACTACCATGAAAATTAGAGACTGTTCATTTCTTTATAAGTAAGCAAGCTTACAAATTCAGCAGAAGATCAAATAATGATTTCCCCCACTGTTAAACAAATGACACAGATTATGCAAAACTGCACATTAAGTGAAATTATAGGCCTGTTCTCAGCCAACATGGAAGCATTTAGTGACACATTTAAAAGCAACAACACCTGAAAAATAATTTTCATTAAGGTCATTTTAATTGAATAACTTTTTTGATTAAACAGTGGTCTTTTATTTTATTTGGCCTATTGGCACAATTGTAACATCTGAGAGCATTACTTTGGAGATTAAGCCACATGACAAAAGGAAAACTAGCATCCCATTTCCATGAAAATCCACAAACCACCCTACAGTATGAGTTTAGCTCATTAAAATGACTCAGTTTCAGTCATCGTCCACAGAAATGAGAATTCCTCAGTGCTCAGTTCCTATTCCCACATCATTCTTTGCTTGATCTCAAAGTCACTGCACATCTGTGACACTTACTCCAAAAAGTATGGCAAGAGGCAAACATCTACAATTTTTTTCTATCTTAGCTGTGCATGTGGCCTTTATTTATTTTTACTGTTACTTGTATAAAGCAGCACAACAGAAATGAACTAATCCTGCCCATCACCCAAAAGCATACCAGGAATTTCGGGTAATCAGCTCAGAAATGATTTGCAAAAACAAATCCAAACAATCTGCAGCAGAGTAATTCTGCATGATCTACAGCTTGTAAAAGAGGCCGGGGATGGATCGTCAGATTCATGAAAACATGGTCATATTATTATCAGTTTTGTATCTTATTAAAGCAATGAAGTAAGTAGGAAGGTGATAATTAAACCCAAATTGTCCAATTATTATCGTAGCACACCGAGCACGGCTCATTCAGCCAGAATACTAAACACAACATCACGGCAGGCTCTGTGATGTTCGGGTCATGCCCTCTCACTTTCTCTCATTTATATCCCATCCTCTCTCTCTCCTCTGGTTACCATGGCGGCAAGAAGTTGGATTCACACAAATGCCACTGAGGGCTGAAGCCTTAGAGAAGAGGAGAGAGAGCAGACCAGGCAAGGTGTGGATGGGCTCAGTTTCACACGCACACTGCTCCACTAGCCTCTACAGCTGCACACTCATGCATGAAGTACTACAGACACTAAGCTACCTATCATAATCGGAGTGCAATTAACATCACTGTGGCTCTTTATTACGTAAATATGGATGTAGTATTGGAAGCTTGAAAGTCTTTAAACATTTAATAACTGATATGGTGATTTTTGATGCTTCATATTCTATTTGGCAGTTGTAAATTTTGCCTTTAAAAAAAAAAAAGAAATCAGCAACAAACAGCCTGGTTCACCACAGTTTTTAGCAATGACTTTAGCAGACCTTCAGTGTGGCACTCTAAATGCTTTCTGGTATTGATTTTCCCCCATCATGCAAATGAAAACTAAAAATTATTATTATTAGTTTTCATACACATGAAAACAAACTAGGTTTTTAGGCATTAAACACAACAATGACATCATAAAGGGCCCCTCTTGTTGTGTGTTTTTGTCACAAGTCACACGTGTCTAATATCTCTTTTTGTCATTGTGAAATGTTAGAAATGCCCTGTCATATCTCTGCAGGTTCGGGTCAGCTCCATTAATATTCCTGTAATTTTCATCTTGGTCTGTAAAAGATTCCTTAATTTGAGTGGTGAGAGGAAACCGAGACATTAAAGTGGTGGAATGCAAAACCACTAAAGTGGGCTGAAAAATGCTGAAATAAAAGCCGGGAAAAATAGAAATAAAAGCCATTTGTGCATTTTCAATTTGTTTTGCATAACATAACATGGATTTGAGGAAAATTTCCAGTCTCTGGGCTAAAACACAAAATAAGCTGAAGCTACTTAACTGACCCAGCCCCCCTGCTGCTGACCTTCTACCACTCATCCATTGAGAGCCTGCTGACGTACTGTATCACAGTTTGGTACGGCAGCTGCACTGAGGCAGACAGGGTCAGGCTTCAGAGGGTAGTCAAGACAGCACAATGAATCGTTGGCTGCCCTCTCCCCTCCCTGATGGACATCTACACCTCCCGATGCATCAGCAGAGCAGGAACATCATCAAGGACAGCTCACACCCTGGCTTT
>JASGAU010396908.1:0-12084 GCA_030220045.1 Australoheros facetus
TAAATTCAAATGTGTGCTCCCAATTCTTCTTTTTTAAAGTCATTAAAAGGTAAGCTGTAAATTCGAACCTGGAAAAAGAAGCGTTCAAATAAATCATTAAAAGCTCAAAATTGCCATGCCCATGATGAGTGGGTGTGAACTTGTGACCACAAATGTACCTTTCTTCTTTGCTTCTTGTGATGCTCCAGAACATTTGTTATACCTTACAAAGAATCAAAGTACTGTTTTAGACTGCTCAGTCGCTGTGTAGGCTATCCCTGCAACAGGCCTAAACAGTAATAACAGTAATTTTGAGGTGTTTGTGTTTTCTGTGGTCATGCAGTTTACTGTTGTAACTCAATGCAGATCTCACAAATGCAAAGTCACAAACATTATACCTCAAAATCATATTTTTTGATTGGCTCAACAAAAAACATATTTCCAGGAGCTCAGCATAAACAGCGTTTTTGTTATTAATGCTGTTTATTTTGTTTGGTTATTGCATTGTTGTGGTGATGTACATAATATTACTGTGCCCTGCTGCCAGTGCCCAAAGTGAAAGTTAAATATTGACATATGGATCAATTCTTCCTATCAGTGACGCACTGATTAATGCGTCAGTGATAGGACAGATGCTCAGTTATTTCTGCCCGGCTGCACTTTGGCAGCTGAATTTTGTTTTGCCTGTCCTGCTCCGCCCACCCCCGAGTGTTCGTGTTTTTACCTTGTGTGTGTGTGTGTGTGTGTGTGTGTGTGTGTGTGTGTGTGTGTGTGTGTGTGTGTGTGTGTGTGTGTGTGGGAGAGAGAGAGAGAGAGAGAGAGAGTGTAGAGAAGGGAGGGGCTTCTGTACAACTACAAGCACAACAATTATGGCACAACAGCAGGCTGCTGTTCCTTTTCCTGCTTATATAACGTTTGTGTTAATGTGGCAGCCTAAATATGATGATTCCTGATTGTCAGCCCTCATCTCCATCATCATCAAATTAACAGTTCTTTAAACTTCATATACTTTAGCTTCTTGCACTGAAGCAGGTCACTTACACTTTCTGGACTGGACTTGAGTACATATGGGTGTAAAGTAGTCTTTAACAAAGTTTTTTTTTTTTTTTTTTTTTAAGGTGGTAGTCCAAGAGACTTGAATATAAGTCCTTCAGTCTCAGTTGGGCGGGTAAAGCATTACCAAAAAGAACTGTTAGAGCACTGAAAATACTTTTATTATGAAGCGTATTGTAATATGTTAGTTTTGCAATCTAAGTAATCTGTTATTTACTTACATTAAAATGATACCCAGTGAGTTAAAGTGCAACATGAAGGGCTTCTGACCAAACATCAGTCTCTATGGGACAAGCTGGGAGTGAGAATATGTTGATTCTAAATGTATATCTGCCAATATATAATTAATTCAGAGAGACACTAGATCAAAAACTTTTAGTTTTGCAATGTTTTGAAGGCACTGACAACTCCTCTTGTCCTGCTGACAACATTATCAGTATTTATGACTAAAAAGCAGCAACAAGGAGAATTTCAGAAAAAGAAACCTGAAGGAAAAAGCAAGAAATCCTTTGATAATTGCTTCAATTATTTGAAGACCAGCATGTGTCCAATATAGAACTGTGACTTGTGCCATCAGTGTAGAGGGATGCTGGAGAGTCTGCAGGTTATAATGGGAATCACAGCCGTATAGCAGAGATGATTAGCAGCACACTGTCAGCCACAGAGGAGGAGTGACCTGTGGAATCCTCCAGCGTAGCCTTTGGCAAGAAAAAAACCTGCAGATTCGCAGACTTCTGTGGCACATCTGTGGCCGTCCCAGCTTGAGCATATCTATATTAACTTGTCAGAAAGACTGATTCTTAAGTGGAGGACCCTGCTCCCTCTGCTCACAGTCGTTGCCTTTCTGCTAATGCAGGCAGAGACAGAGTGCTGCAGAGAGAACAATAACTGAATATGTCCTCACATCCACCCTGCTCCTCTACAGGGAATCCGCTGCACTGTAGCTTCACTGTATATTATACGTAAACAGTGACTGAGTTTGACCCAGACATGCTCCTTTTTTCACTGACTCAGGGGATAGTCAGTCCAGTTGCTAACTAATGGTCCATGGATACACAAATCTGTCTGTACACAGATTTCTTATTGTTTTCCCCCCCTCAAAAAATGCCACACCAGGCTACAATTCCAGAGTGGGTTTGAGCATACTGATCAGCAGGGACAGTGGCAGGGCAAGTACTTCACATTTCTCTCTATGATATTAAATTACAGAATAAATCCCAAGTAACTACTGAGCATAAAAAGTTCTTCTAGACACAGGAAATAGCAGCTCAATAAAAAAATCTTAGGTCAAAGTTAATGTTTTCATTCAAAAATGAAAACATTAACACGAGGGGACCCTTTGATACAGATCAAAGGACAGAAATGTGTTAGTAAGTGACCTTGCATCAGGGTTATTTTGTCGGTTTTGATTAACATTTGAAAAGTCTCTCCTGTGGTTTAATTGGATTTCAATGCACTCCGGCAATATTGTGTTGTGCTTTAAGCTGGAAGGCTTGTAAATGAGAGATTTTAAACAAAGAGTCCTAATTCTTATTCCATAACGCAACAGTACCATCATTTATTAAAAACAGCTGTACAGAGGACATTGTACAACTGTTTAAACAGGCTGACCAGTACATCCCATAGTGAATAAATCAAGCTACAATTACTACAGTATTGCAAAGTGAGCGTGCAGACGATAAACAAAATAAAAGGGTCATCCTGCAGTCTGCTTAAGTCCAGGACAGTAGATCAGATGCTGAAACTGTGTCAGGCTGATGGGTGGTGTCATGTTGCTGTTATTTTGTCTACTCTCCACCTGCATTTTTCTTGAGCTCCGGACTGCACCCAGCATTTTGAATGGTCGGAAACCACGAGTGCTCTTCAGCAGGATGCTGCATGCCCACATACTCCCTTTCAGAAAAGCAATAACAGAGCAATGGCTAATTTTCTTGATTATTATTATTTTCAACCCCCTTGTCCCCTTTTCCATTCTGGGTGAGCTAGCTAACACTAATTACATGTATTGCAAATTATCCAGTTTGTGTTGCATAGCAACGAAAATGATGTAACCCTTTCCGCCCTTTTTCCCTCTCGCTGCCTTTCTGTTACTAATATTTCTCTCAATGAAGCTTGATGTGTGTGCATCGAGAAAAGCCTCGCGTGTCAGCGCCACATAACTGCACATGCATCTTTGCGGCGGGATCTTATCAGGACATAGACGACAAACCAATTTACAGATATTTAAACACATCTCTGCAGATGTTGAACTCTTCATACGGGAGATCTGTTGTTAAAACCCAAACCGACGACATTTCTAGTTTGCACAGTGTGCCACATTTAGTGAAGAGGCCTCTTAGCAATATTGTGATTAAAATGGATGTAGAATTGTTGAGCTTCATTAAGCTGCATTAAGTTTGGTGGAATTGCATTCAGAAGTGATCAGAACAGGTGTCGCTGACACTTTCTTACGAAGCTGTTATTTACGCTCAGATTTACAGCTTTGATTTGTAAAGTTAAAAAAAAAAAAGTCTAATGATCATTTTTATAGTTTTACTCTAGAGTGGTGATGGAGACAGGCAGGGAGTGCTATACAGCCTTTGACTGCCATTACCTACAAGACTCCCCACCTTCCCATCGCAGTGTGATCCAGCATTGCACCACAGTCATTTCTTATATTTGTGGAGTCATTCTTATTGTTGTATCTTAACATAAAATAGTGCTAATGTAGTTTGACAGCATACTTAGCAGGGGGAGATACTTGCCAGTGCCTTCTAAATCAGGGGCTGGGGGGGGATTTAACCAGCAAAAACAGAAGCGACCAAAATGAGAAGCAAAGTGGCTACAAAGAGATGCAAAATGATGCAACACATCTGTAAGATATACAGCTGTTTTGTGTCTCTTTCCTCATTCTGGGTGTCTTGCGCCTAAGTTGGAGCAAAGGAAACCTTTTACAAGTCTGCTCCCCAGGGCCCGTTATTTCATTATCTGGCTGCAATTGTTATTATTATCTTCAATCTACTGTAATTTCTTTACTTTTCTCTTTTTCTTCTCTTGTGCCGTCTCCTGCCTTTTGTTCATTTTTTTCCTCCCTGTGCGCTGTGAAGACTTCGGATCTGCCGCATCTTGTAAAAAGCGCCATAAATTGAGCCGAGCTGAATCGACAACATTACATGCTGCACATGTAAACACCACCATATGTACAGTATTTCACAACTCATTCACCTCAACGTGGATGGGCACAGACTCACACACAGCGCCCCCACCCCCCACCCCACACTAAACTGGCAATCATACTTAATCCCTCTCCAGCCTGAGTAATCCCTAACAATCCAAGGCTAATCCTGGTTAATTCTGGGCACTCCTCAGCTGGGTTTCACCCTGAAACCACAGAGACAGGGTGGGGATTGGTCGGATCATGGTGATTGAGGGTGGGCGCGCTGTTGATAGACGTAATTGGTTGGGCAGTTATTGGGAGCCAAGAAAAACAAGCACAGGTTTTCACGGGTCTTCAAAATACATCCGGATTGACCCCGTGCTATTTGTCACATCCCAGCCTTGCTGTTGTCACTGCTCCTGGTAGAAAACATGTTTTGCTCCAGAGCCCTGCACGTTTGCATGTCCCTGCTAATAAAAGCCCGTGTTTGTTTGTCTGCTTGCTACTGAAACCTGAGCTGAGGAACAGAGTTTTTGTGTGTGATTTAAAGGCCTTGAACAGCCTAAAACAAACATAAATACCACAAGCAGGATATACAGTATGAGCCATTCCTCTGCTATAAAGGGCTTCTGAGAAGTCATTAGCCTCTATTCAATCAGCTCTACCTACCGAAGCTCCTAGCTCAATTCTTCTTAGTGGCTATTGATCCTCATTCCATAATGAAGCACTTAAGACGCCTTGATCAAGCTGCTCCTTAATCTAGCGTTAAGGAGATTGAGACCTTTTCACCCCATGTCTCAGACAGACTTATTGCTTTGGCACACGGGTACAGTGGAAGCACACTTCACTATCACAGGCTCAGTTTGGGTTTATAGTCTCTTTTAAGCCCTGTTGGTGCAGAACAGGCAGCACGAGCACTTTTACTCTCTGCCATTTTGAAAAAGCTGTCAATATACACAAAGCCAACAGTGTTAATGAAGCAATATGTCACTGACAGGGGATGGATGGAGATGCTTTGTTAAAAACAAGGTGGCCTTTGGTGTTTGCGGGCTCAACTGTGTGTCTTTCGATTGGGTTTGCACACAGAAACTGCAGGATGTGTGCGTCTCTGAACCGCTGGTATACACATGAGAGCGCAAAAGCAAAAAGGAAACTGATTTGCCTTCTGCTGCAGCTCTATTGGCAGCGAGATGGGGGAACAGGTTGCAGTGGAGTTCTGCTTCTGGACATTTTTATAGGATGCTTCTACCTCTCGGTCCTCACAGGAGAGAAAGCCTCCTGGAGAGAGGATTCTTTAGAGGATTCAGTAGAACATCATGTAGTGGATTATGTAGCGCTTTCTGCTGCACATTTAAAGAAGCCCACCCCTAATTTATGATGCATTCCACAGCACATTCAGGGGGACTGTTGCGTTTTAAATTTCACGCGGCGCCCCATTAGATGTGGTCCGGCACAATTCAGCCAAGTGTTGTGGGGATTGTTCTACGCGCCTTGTTGAAAAGTAGCGGGACTAGGCAAAGCTGTTTGCTCCCCTTGCTCAACCATTATTTATTAATCCATTTCACACAGCCAGGAGTCATTATGCACGGTCCTGTCAATGGGTATCTCTCTATGCTGCGCATTTATTTGATAATAAGCAGGAGTGGGGGAGAAGATAAAAGCACTGACTGCGTTCATTGTGGAGCGTTTTCTGCAGGCGGGGAGACTTAAATGAGAGCAGCCAGGCTCTGTGTGGGAATGGGTCTTGTGTGCTAAGCCTGTCTGGAGGCAATCGATGGAAATTAGTCAACGCTAAAGATTCACTTCCTGTGACTGATGTCACGGGCTGTGCTTGTCTCTTTGAAGAGAAATAAAGAAGTGGGAGGCTGAGGGATTAATGGGGTTGGAGAAGGTGTGAGCAAGCAGAGTTTTGGTGGGAGCTAAGAAGTGAAAAGAGATGCCATTCTTTCTTTTTGGCTTGCAGGAAAATAATAGGTCAGAGAAACCAGGGGAATGAGGTGTAACTTGGAACATTTAAGAGACATAATAACATGGTTGTATATAACCAGCACAGACCAATTAGCTAGAATTCAAACGTGGGGGAATAGTGCATCAGAAAATCGCTTTTTAGACAGGTACCATATAGCAGATTATTTAACAGTAGCATAAAGAACTTCTTCATACATACATTACTGGGGTAAACAATTATTAAGAAAAGTTCTAATACAGGCGATTAAAACAAAACAAGCTTTGAAAATGGCTTCATTTGTACAGTTCTGTCTTATCTGGCGTGTTCTTTGGGTCGTGATGTGCAGAGCTCATCAAACAACAAGAACCCTTCTCTCTCTGCGCTGAGGACGCATAACAGTGTTACTAGCAGCAGTTTAAGGTGTTCTTGCTGTGGCTGTGACAATTGGATCAGAGTTAGTGTCTCCTGCAGTTGTGCTGAGACTGCCTCCTGAAAGGTGCACCAGTTAGCTTCTCCAAAGTACAGCCGAGGGACTGGAGCCAGTCCTCAGGCGACAGAAGGCCTTTCACTCCCCCTTACTCCCTGTGGAGCTCCACAAGCTCTAGAGGGGTCTGGTAGGGGGCAGGGTAGACTGGGAAACAAGGCAGACACAGAGACAAGAGACTAACCTGAGAAAAGGTAGACAAGAAAAGAGCCTGAGGGACTGGGGGCGGACAGCGAGCCCAATTCCCAGCGAAGAGCCCTCTAATTGGAGCTGCTGGCCTGCCGAGGCTCTCCCTCTGCAGAAGGACATAAGGAGCCGAGTGAAGGCGGAGAGCCCGGGGGCGGGAGGAGAGGGCAGATAAAAATAGAGCGGGCAGATTAACGAGCATCTGAAAGCGGGGCAGGGGATCAGAAAATCCTCCCTGCGTGCCAGAGATGCCCGGTCCATGGGTCACAGCCAGCTTTTTAAAAACTGATGGACCCACAGTGGCCATGAGTGATGCTTCCTTCCTGCTGGCCTTCTTTACATCACAAACAGCGGGGAGAGGAAAACCAAACTGTCCTGCTACTTGCATTTAAATAAAGCACTGTAGATGCAATCTTTCTGATCAGTAAGGCGACATTATTTCAGGTATCATAAAAGGAAATTATCAGATGTAAATATACAGTATATATATATATATATATATTGAACCTTTTTTGCTCATTTGTGTTTTGGGGGATTTGTTTATGAATGTAATGTTCCTTTAACCCTTTTGTTTGTTTGTTTTTTTATTGAAGTTCACTGTGTTTCAGTCTCTCTTTATTAAAACCTAATATTTTGGCAAATCTTTTTAGTTTACCTAAGTAAAGAGTATGAACTATTAAAGCTAATATTAATATTATAATGCACATTCCATGCAGTCAGCGCAAATAAATAAAGAAAATCCCCTCAATTATGGGAACAAGAGTACGTCACCTCCACCTTTGACTCCTAAAAGGAGTCGTCTCCTCTCCCCTGAGAGCTTTCACACACCAGGTGCAGCATCGTGACACCTATGGGAGCCAGAGGAGAAGCTGATAAACAGGACTGATCACACCTGCCATCAGGTCTCAGGAGAGCACCACCCATTTCAACACTCAGCTGTCACATTCATCCACTCGCTGGAGGTTTCACCACACCTCCGGCACAAGTACTGATCCATAGTCAAAAGCTGATACACTGGAAGGCACGCATTTAAAAAAAAGGCTACAGTTACTTGAAGAAATGAAGGACTTGGCCACAAATATCAGACCCTGCCACATGCTTTGTTAGACGAATAAGAGCCTTTTGGCCTTTCAGCCATAACTAGTTTCCAAACAGAACACTGTAGCCTTGAATAACAAACTCCTGAAGAAGAGGTGATGAGCTTTTAACGTCTGTGCTTCAATTATAGGTTAGTTTGATTCAATCCAAAGTACTACTGAAAAGCCACTTAATCATGACCGTGAGTATTCAACACTTTGTGCTGAATATTCATTATTACTTCGAAAAAATGAAGGTGTTGTTGAATATTCAAAGCCCGAGAACCTTTGCTCCCAAACTGCTGCTTGAATAAAGTATTGAAGTACTTCAACATTTAATGCTTCAACAGGGAACATCGCTAGTTTGACAATAAGGGCAAATTGCCATTTTGCTGCGCTTCTTTGAATTCGGTCAGATATGTGATTTCACAGCTCATACCCACAGAAAGAAATATGAGCAGAAAATGAGATACACTTTTTTTTTTTATCCCAGAGGTTGGGAAGTTATTGTGTCACAGCAGTCAACACATGAAATACAACCTGTTAACAGAATACACAATAAATAAACAAATATGCACAATTATTCTGGTATGAGGTGAGAAAAGAAACTAACAACAATGATAATAATAAGTAGAATTAGAGAGCAAATAACAGCCTCATAACAATGATTGAGTAACAATGATGTCTCTGAACCGCCTCTAAAGGTTTTAATCTGCTAGATTACCAAATTTGACGCGACGAAAATTAGCTACCAGAAGTGGTGCATTCATTGTGGTCCCAGCAGTACTTCACTGCCTCTTCGGTGAGCACGCCATGCTTTGCAAACTTCAAAAAATGATGGTGGGTCACATTTTGATAAAGGCTCATACAATAACCTCAACAGTGGAAGGAATTATGAACCTTGAATCTACCCTTGAAGTGCTGTGTGGTGACTGCCCTCCATTTCAGCCACAAGGTAATTCATGCAAGCAGTTTATTATGGCCTGTAGTTCCATTTTAAAAACTTGTTTGCTGTTTCTGGGTTGTCCTTCTAGAATCTTGTTTGTTTGTTTGTTTTTCACCCAAACCTAACCAAACCGTGAAACTCAAAGCCCAGCCTCAGTGAAAAGCTGTTTTTATTTTGTTTAAGGAACGCTTACATGGGTTCGTACTTTAATCATAATTTAATGTTTGTTTGTTTTTTAAGAAAAATCCAAAAGGAGACATTTTTCATGAGTAAACAATAATATTTTGGTTTTTCGGTTTCTTCTCTTTTTAGTAGTAGCAAGCAGCCAATATATTCATTTAGTCGCTGATTATTTTGCAAGTCAATTTGCATGATTAGTAGCTCCGCAATTCGTGTGGCAATTGTGTCACAGTTTTCATCAATACAGCATTCCTCTCATCCCGCATCTCTGAAATATGCAGTTCAGTCAGGAACCCGGCCTGAGCATCACATCAGTGCACTACTCATCTTTACAGGAGACCCTAACATTCAGGAAATGACCAGCAGAGAGAGAGAGATCTATCAAACCGAGACGCTCACGCCGGTCTCTGTGGATCACGTTTCAGTGCAGCCTGGGCGGCGCGTCTCCGTTCATGCTGGATCACGAGTTTCATCTTTAATTGTTTCTCAGCTTTGGGGCCCACACTCAAATACCAATGTTAGATTTGAATGGCAATGATAAGTACTCCAAACTATAATTTGAAAGCTTAAAAACCTCACCAGATGAGACTTGAGATTGATATTTTATCTCCTGGATAACAATTTTTGCCAATTCACACTGTCACACTTTTTAGAACTCAAATTTCTTTCAGAAAGAGCACATCTCCTGTCAGATGTGCTCCGCTGAAGTACGCCAATTTTAAAAGGGGGGGAGAGAAAAAAAAATCACACTACAGTATGTGGGACGTGTGTTGACTGAATTGATAACCAGATCAAATTTATCCATTTCTGCTTAGTGGCAAGAAATTGAAGGGACACGGGGAAAGGAGATGAACATATTGTCAGACTTAACAAAACTTGTCATTCTGCTTTATCAGCTGACATCACAGCGCTCTGACTGCGTGAATCTCACCCTTGCAAACACAAAGCCACACCAACACGCGCACACACACACACAAACACACGCACACACATCTCGTGCTTCGCAAGCATGGCATGCTGGGCCAGCTCATTACTACAATGCCAAGCTACTAGTTGCTAAGGAGACCTGAGGGAGAGGGAGGGTTCCTGTTTCCATGGCAGCAAGCTTGCATCCTGCCAACTGTCTTCCACCCATGAGACTTGACCGTCGTAGACAGAGAGAGAGAGAGGAGGGAAGAAAAAGTGAGGGCAGAATGGAGTGAGGAGAAAGGCTGGAGGGGGTTATGGTGAAGATGTGAAAGAGGACTTGTAAAGATGCCTCCGAGCCAGCAGGCATGTTGGAGAACCAAAGAGACTGTTGCAATAATGCAAAGGGAAAATTGATGGGAAGAGAAGAAGGGAGACTCTGGGGGGGGGGCTGCCCCACTCTATTTTGAAAGTACCCATGTGCATGCAGCAGCGTTCCCATGGCTAACATGGTCGCTGCCTGGCAAAACGCAACTAGATCCAGGCACTGAGAAAGCCAACAGAATGATGCGTTGTACCCCCTCCTTGACTCCTTCAGTTTCCCCCTCATAATGTCACATACGTCCCCAAGTGAACCGCCCGCCTCCCGGCTTTTACTACATGAGCTGAAGATCTGACAGAGCTTTTGCACGCGTGTTCACAGAGCCCATCCATCATGGAAAAAAAATCTGCTTTGGTGAGAGTGAGCTGTAATGAACGACGTATGAGAGGGATAGAGGAAAGGGAGAGGGAGAGCATCTGTGAGGGATGAGCAGAGAGAGATTAAACTGATTGGGGAGTGCAGGAGAAGGGCGATGAGGAGGTCACGCGAGGTGAAAGAAGAGAGAAGAAGTCCTCAGTCTCAAATTCAAATTAGCCTTATTGGTTTTCAAGGACACTGAATTGTTTCCATCCTCCATTTCTTTCTGTGTGTCACAGTCTCCCCCCTCCTTCCTCTCCCTCCAGCACATCTCTTTTCTTTTTTCTGCCCCGTTTCTTTTTTTCTTTCTCTTTCTTCGCCGGCTCTTATTAAATCATTCTGTTCATTGCCTAGGACTGGTTTGTCACTTTGAGGAATACATGTGTGCCAGGGGAACTATAATTGCAGAGCTACAATATATTAACACCCAAAGCCCTTACCACTCAGAACACTCTCCACACACTGGAGTGCTGCTACCTGAGCACTGGAATTCAGTTTGGTTTAAATCAGGTAGCAGAACTCATTTTCTGTGTAAAGCTTCCAAATCTGGACGGGTTTATGGTTCGTCAGCAAGATCACACAAAACCTACCTGGCTGAACTCCATCAAACTACCTGCAACAACAAAACTGCACAAAAGGTAAAAAAAAAAAAAAAAAAAACAAGAAGAAGAGGTTTACATTTCTTGGATTAATAAAAAGGCAGATTTACTGCAACATAGATACATATTAAACCATAAACGACAACTTTGTTTCGACAACTTTTAAACTGTATGGGAACAAAGGCATTGCTGTATCTGTGCTACTGCACCATCTGATACATTATCAGGAAGCAGTACTATATTTTGCAATCAGAAGGCAGGTAACAAATGCAAAACTCCCAAATGACAAAAATGGAGCATATCGCAGCTGACTTTCATCAAGAGGCAGGGGACACCGTGGACAGGTCACCAGTCCATCACAGTGTGGGGAAGATCCTTTCCTGCTGATGATGCCACAGAGGGCAGGTTCAAAATAAATAATTACACCGATAAATGCTTAATCCAAAACCTTTGAGATGATATGCAACGTTAACTGTAAGCAAATCTTAGCAGCCAGTTTTCAACCGCGTGAGAGGAACAGTGTGCGAATGATTTGTTCAACAATCACACATTTGAAAATTCATGTATTTCTGACCACTTGTTTATGAGAAAAATAAACTGATCTAAACTATTTAGATTATAAACTAAACTGAGTATTTGTCTTTGAAAAAGAAGGGCAAAAAAAAAAAAAGTTGATCTTAAGTTTTTTTTTGGTTGGGTTCAGCTGGGTTCAGGTCTCAGTTTGAGGCCTCTTACACAGAATAAAGTCCCACATAATTCTGCTTCTAACAAATTCCACGCAACAAGAAAACATGCTGTAACTGTCCCAACCAATTCAAAGCACTCCTCGCTCTCTCTCTCTCTCTCTCTCTC
>JASGAU010396909.1:0-19549 GCA_030220045.1 Australoheros facetus
CAGTCAAGGTAATCAGCGTCACCTGTGTTCCCACCTGTTTCCTCTTCCCTCATCAGCCCCTCTGTGTATTTAAGTCCTGTGTTTTCTCTGCCTGTTGTCGCGTCGTTGATGCTGCTGCGTCAGTGTCCCTGCACTGTGTGTGTCCCTGCGTCCTGGTTTGGTATTAGTCTGGCACTTATCCACCTCCCATGTAGTTGTGTTTTGGTCTCTTCAGTTTTCACAATAAATCCACCTTTTATTCCAGCCTTCGTCCGAGTCTGCATCCTGGGGTCCCATCCTGCCCGCCACACACACTCCAGTCATGACACATTTAGGCATGTGGCACAGTAACACTATCTTCACTACACAGATGGCTCAGAATCTGACAGTAAATAATGTTTTCTGTTCTTCTACACGTTGTACATGTCAGCTGTTGCACACAGATCTCAGGTTTATATGGAGGGATCGTTTGTAATAAAGCAGCACCCCACCTGAGTCTCAGTTTTCAGGACCACACAATCCCCAGCAAATTCTGTCAGAAGAGTTCGCTCTTATATCATAGACGTTCATTTTTCATCAGCCTCCTCTCATTGTTTTTAGAGAGAAAAACGAGTAAAATCTGTGTTAATTTTAATACATAACTCGCATCCTTAATTTTGAGCTGCAAATTGATGCTGCTCTTGGTAGAATGCTGAAATAAACTAGCTGTCTGATTGTTTATAAATCATTCATAAATTGGCCCTGTTAAGATGTGGCTCTGCCCATAGCTGAGAGAGTCGTGCCTGATGTTCGATCCTGTTCACCGTTATCGAGTCCGCCCCAGGCTCCATACAGCGCTACAGTTCTGATGCACATGGCAACAGATTTCCGATTTATCACAGTTAATTATCACAAACAGGTTGCATATAAGTGCCAACTTGATTGCATTTAATCAAAAACTGATAGAAGACTGACTCTTATTGCCATTTTATCCCTGTTTTATGGCAGTATTGATGCACCAAAACTACTTTAAAGATGGTGACTGACTGCAAGTGGTCTCAGATCTGATCCCCGTCTTTGAAGCAACCATTTCAAAAAATCGCAAGTTGATTGCATATGGTCTCAAAAATTTTGGTCATGCCACAGTCTTTAACCACTGTTCTCCGTAGTGTGACTGTAACCTTAGCTATGTGAGCAGTGCTCACAGTATGCAGCAGTCAAAGTTTAAACTTGTTGAATTTTGGCTGTGGGCCCTCACAGCTTATCCATCAGAGACAGAGAGAATATTAGGAGTGGCCAAATGAACAGTTTAGACACATAATGTGCACAGAAAACAAAGTGGTTGATGATCTTTCTATAGTATAGAAAAAAAAAACCTTCATAACATCCAGCCAAATAGTGGACACAAGATAAAATACAGACAGGGCCATAGCCAGGGTTTAGAAACTAGTGAGGTGAAGAATTCTCTCTCTCAATTACCATAATTAAGGTGTAGCACCTGTGACAAATAGAAAAACCTATCCCAGGTCCTACAGTTGCAGTACAATCAAAAGAACACTTCAAAACTGTAAAGGACTTGATTTAGTAGAGCTTCAATCTTTTGCAGGAGTAACTGCATATTTAGAAATATGGAAGATGAATACTGTGTTTATAAAACAATGAAATAAAACAAAACAAAAAAATACAGAATTCCTGAAATGAAAACAGTGCAAGGGAAAATAAATACTTAGTGAGTGACTCTGATCCTGCTGTGCCTCTGATTCACTTCTCATGCCTAAATCTAATCAAGTAAAACCCATTTCGAGAGCCACACGTCGATGTGTACCAAGTTTAACTGTCTTTGTTTTGAAGAAAAAAAAATAAAAAAAATAAAATTACTGAGGTCCAGACCTCAGTGACCTCATAGCTGGTTATGGCCATAAAAATAGAGGTGCAAACCATCAGCCTCAAGAACGAAAAGGTTATATTAAGCTAAGGATGAGAAGAGAATTATTAGCACCCCTATGAAAATGTCACTTTAAACAAAATTAGTGCTTTTAAATAGAGGATGGAATTTTTAACACAACTTTTCCAACAACTGAGTTTTATTTTGGATGCTACATTATTTTACATTGCACACAGAAAAAATTATTTTTTCACAAAAACCAAAAACTACCAGGGCCAAGCTTATTAGCTCCCTGATTCTAACAGTCCATTGTGTCTCCTTGATGCTGGATAACAGCCTGCACTCTGCAGCCGGCAGAATTTCTGTTAGACCTCACCAGACACGTTATTCAACGAACGCTTTTCAGGCAGAAATGCAGCACAGAGCTGCACTGAGGTACAAGTACTGATGATGCGTACCCTGGTGGTTATTTTCATCACGCTGCTATGCTTTTGCTTTTAAAGAGTAAGAATAAGTCTCTGGTAGACGAACTGTTAAAAGAACCAGTTACGACCATTTCCATTTTGCAGCTCAGTCTATGCTCTGCTTCAAAAGCTCACCACCAAAAACCTCAGGAAATAAAAACAATACAAGCTTTCATAATTCTGCTACAGTTGGCTTATAGGAGTGTGGAGAATCTTGCTTCAGTTTGCTGATTTTTTGATTATTATTCTTTTTACCCTAAAGAACTTTTAATATGAAAGCCTCAAAACGGCTTCATTCCTACAACATGTTTCTGGCTGAAATTATTAGGAAGAATGACGGAAGAAAAAAAGCTGCAAACCTGGTGATAAATCTGCTTTTATGCATACATGTAAAGTGAAAGATAAACAACCAAGCCTGCTCAAACGCCTTGTGGGGCACATTTCTTTAATAAATAACTGCCTTTCTTTATCATGGAGAGGGAGAATGGAGAAAAAGAGTTGGCTCAAAAAACACTGTGCATCCCTAATTACTGAATGCTTAAAACTAGACCTGTTAATTGTTAATTATCAAATATGCCAGTTATCCAGTTTGCTTATTATAGTCACCAGTCTCCTTTTGGCTCCCAAAGTGGTTTTAGTACTATAAATTCTGACTATATTCATATGTCGACTGTTAAATAAAAATTACAGAAAGGAAAGAAACACAGTTAAATAAAAAAAAAGAAGAAGAAAAAAGTGAAATTTAAAAGGAGAAATAAAAATATAAAATTAATATTATACAATAAGTAAATATTGTGGTATTAGGTATGAAAGACTTCCTGCATCAGTCTTTGTGGCAGTGGAGCGTAATCAGTCTATTAGAGAAAGTGCTCTGCTGCCAGTCCAGTCAGTGGTGCACAGGGTGCTCCGGATTATCCATGATGGGGATTTTCTGCTTTTTAAGTGGGCCGCAGCACTCTTGACTTTGGGAACCACTGGTCTATACGAGGAATTTTATGTTGCTGAAGGTGATGTTTGAGAAACCTGTCCCAGCACTGTTTCAGGGTCAGTTTCCTCCGAGGTAAATGGTCCTGAAGGAGGTCCTACAGTTTTCCTTATTCTTTACTTTCATTTTCTTTAGACACAAAAAATCTAAGTACCTTGTATTGTACTGGTGTGAATTATTGCACCTTGAGGATGTTCAGATTTTTTTTTAATGTTTTACATTACCTGATATTTTATAACACATTTTAAAAATGCTTGGACTGATTATTACATTGGGAGAATTTTATGCTGATCTAAGTCACAGAAATGCTTCAGCTCTGGTTTTTATTCACTTAACATGAAGTATATGAAAGAACCAGGGGCACCCAAAAGACCTCTCACTACATATCTCTATGTATGCCCATACATGAGGGGACAAGCTCAGGCTGAAGTTAGCTAAGTAGGAGAATTTAACAGGAAAAATGGCTGTTGGTGTCAAGTCTGGCCTCTGTTTAGCAGCTGCTGCCTGGATCAGTGGTACGTCTGCTCTGTCTCTGATAGAATATATTAGTCCTTACTACTCTATGAAAGATCTAAGTGCTTGATATTTATATACAGATACTAACTCTAACCTCTTGAATAAGTGAGAGTTAATTTCAGACTTCAGTTAGTTCAAAGTTTTTTGTGAAACAATGTTTTTTTTGTATATCAGTTTGGTACAGCATCACCCTTTCCCCCCGTGTCCTCAGAAAAAAAACATCTGGATAAGAAGCTGCTGCTGGCCTTCTACTGCTCCTCTGTCGAAAGTGTACTGACGTACTGTCTGGGCGTTTGGTACGTAAGCTCCACAGCTGAGAACAGGAAGGCAGTGCAGAGAGTAATCAACACCGCCCAAAAGATCGTCGGCTGCCCTCTGCCCTCCCTGGAGGACCTATCCAGAACCTGCTGCCTCAGGAGAATCAGCACAATCACAGGAGACCCCTCACATCCTGCCCATCACTTGTTTGAGCTGTTCCCCTCCGGACAGCGTTTCAGGTCAATTAAATCACACACTACGAGACTCATCGACAGCTTCTTCCCCTGGGCCATATGGACTGTCAATAAACAATGAACAGCTGCCGTCTGATTCACTGTTGTTACAGTTGTGTATTTTACTTGTGTAGTAGTTAGTTGTATTTCACTGTATTAATTTTTACATTTCCTATATAATTGAGTGGACAATGACTTGACTTGACTATGTCTTGGATGGAGCACCCACAATTTTTTTGTACTACGTACAGTGACAGCATTCTATTTTATTCTATTCTATGTTTTGTGGCTCTGTAGTACCTATGTAGGTAACTTATGATGAAACCACTAATTCAGGGGTGTAAACGATGTGCCAGGGTAAGGTTCTCTGTATTATAATGCACAAAACTTGTATCAGAGATGTTCCAGGAACATCCAAGTGAGTGATATACATCTGATTTGTTAAATTACATGTAAGCTGATGCTACATGTGGTAAATCCATCATTTTCAACAACAGCCACATTTACTGCACTTCTTAAGAGGAAGCATCTCAGGACAACCTGATGCCATCAGATAGGAGGTCCACGGATGGTACTTTAGTTTGGAAGGGAGGAGGTGTTCCTACAGCTCAGTGCTCTTTATGACTTTTTAATTGCAATTTCTGCACATTAGTTCCCCAAAAAACAAAAGTGACAATAATGGACTTCCACCGCAGGCAGAATTAGCTGCAGTGGCTGAGAGCAGGATGGCCCCAGACACTTTTTCCTTGTGCTTTGGCCTTCTTTTTTTTAATCTGAATTTTATACTTAGAAAACAGAGAAACTAAGCTGAACACAGAAGCTTCGGGCTCTGGATGGACAACTAGATTACATCACTGTTTGATAACCCTGTCTGCTTTGCAGGCTAAAATTCTACTGATCTAAACACGAGAAACGATGGCTATAATTGTAACAGTATTTAACATAATGTTAGATTGTACTGATGACAGCGGAAGTCTAAATCAAGATTACTGTAGAGCAAACATCATATTTATTCATAAGTGTCAGACTTACACAAACCTTGCATGTTTTTCCCCCCTGTTTTTAAAAAGATGAGAACACTGCTCCAGGAATGGAGCTACGGCATTTCTCATATTTCTCTGCTTGAAGTGCAGGTATTGATTTCTACTCTTGAGTTTCCTGGAACAGCTAGGAGCCCCAGTGGAGTCCTGAAAGAATTGACTTTTTTTTTTCCTTGATGAAAAAGCGCTGAGTTGTGATGCTCATTAATTTAAACTGTAGCCTGGTGTTTTTCTGTGAGTGTCAAGTTGTGCATCAGGGTGTGTACAGAGTGCTGGGATAGGACAAGTTAAAATGCAATGCTGCTATTATTGCCACGACACCACAATTTGCTTTTTTTTTTCTTCCCCCCACATCTGCTGATTTAAAGAACAGTTGAATTCACATTTGTTGTGCTTCAATTTGACTTGGCTGATGGACAGAGTGCATGAATGAACACTAGGTTTGAGAAAATCCAGGCCAAGACAGTCTCTCAGTGGCTAAGTTTGGATAATATAGCAGAACACTAAGATGAAGGAAAGTCAAGTGGTCAAAGTTTCAGATCCCCCTGGAAAGCAGCTTTCATCTTTTGCTCAGATTGGAGCCACAACTACAGTCAAATCACAATCATTTGATCTCTATGCACAAAGCTAAACCATAGTCACTGCCCACTTTCCTTTACAGCTTTTACATCTTACAACTACAAGCACTCTACAGAGTCTGTGCTTGAAAGTCAGCTTTATTCAAGTTTGTGGCTGCGTTTCTGCTCCTCTGGATAAAGACAGAGCCGTTTTCCGAAGGCTGTGGGTAAAAACCTCCTCCCATACACTGGGACACATAATCTCTCCACAACAACAGCTACCACATCCTGCATATTGAGGGGAGAAAAAAAACAAAAAACAATAGCACACAAAACAAACATGACAGGATGCTAAAGATATACGAGCTCGCCAGAGCACCCTGATTAAAAGTGTTAGCTTGCTTAGCCCTTAGAAAATTATTATGCAACGTATAAAACAAAGTATAATGCTACCTTCTGTTTTGACTATTACACATATTAACAGAAACTAGTCACTTGTTAAAACTGTAAGATTCTAGAAAAGTTTGTGATTTTAAATTGACCACAGGTGTGTTTGTGAATGGTTGTCTCTTTCTTTCTGTGACAGACTGGCAACCTGTCCAAGGTCTCTTGGGATGGGACGGGCTCCAGGCCCCCCTGCAACGCCGAATTGGATAACTTTGATATTTTTCTCTTGACGTTAAACTGCTATAAAAAAATTCTACTCCAAAATCTCCAGATAGACACATTAACCTACCAATACTACATTCTCATATTTCTAATGAAAGCAGAGCCCCCATTTCCCGGAACTGTACAGAAACATCTGATGCATTAGAGGCAAACAAGAGTCTCTAATAGGGTACATGCTGTACACTTCCCCATTGCTATCACCCAAGTAGATTACCTGACAGTTGCTGATCAGCAAACCTACAGGAAAACAAGACTGTATCCATTTCACTACCCGTTTTTTTTAAAATATCTTATCATTTTGCCCACATAAAATTACAGCTGATCCATGCCCGACTCTCTAATCTCGTTCTCTCTGCATTCAATTTGAGAACTGCAGATTGTTCAGCTGAGCATTTTTTTTGTTTAAATTGTTAGTTTTATATGTTTTCTTGCAGTGACGGCATTACCTCGTAAAACCTTTTGTCATCACGATGGAGGGTAACCGACCCGTGAGGGAACACATTGCCAAAAGAGAACAAAAGCTTAATGCATGAAAGAAGTCAACATTCTTTTAGGCTGACACAAAATTAATGAAAAGCATGCTTGTTCATCACCGTGCTCCACTTTCAAACAATTTTTTTAACTGTAATGCACTGCTGCCACATAGCATCCTTTAAACCAGACCCGACTGGCAGAAACTGAAGTTGCACTAATGACTGGTTCAAAGGTTTGAACACAGTGCCAGACACTTTCTCAGCCAAACAGTTCTAATGATGTTGAGGTGACAGAGAAATGCATTGCCAGGGTTTCCTATTTTTAAAAGATGGATCCTAGATGCCATTTCTGGTGCTTTATACTAACATTCATGCCAACTTTTACAGATACTGAAATGCAAATCTACCATTAGTGTAAATTATAACTCCTAAACAGCATGCCAAAAATATGTCATGTACAGTTATGTTCATAAGCATTTGGACAATGTCCAAGTCATTGTCCAAATACTTATGCACACAGTCCCAGTGCCTGCACTGTGAACCCAAATTAGCAATCATTACTAAAGCCGCGCATGGTAAGTGATTGCACTGGGATGTCTAGTTTTTACAAAATCAAAAACCAAACAAGTCAAGCTCTGTTTACATAAAGTCTTGTGTCCAAGATAATCCGTTACTAAAGAACTCAAGTTTTTTTTTTATGGTTCCCACAGGTGGAGGGTCCACAGGACAGTGTGCTGTTATTTTTAATCATTAAAATAGAATTTGTCAGTCTACTTTCCTGCTTTTCTACTTTTTTTGTTTCTTTTTTTTTTTTCTACATGAATTGACTCATTGGTATGGTGAGGATAATGGAAAATTGTGTGGAATATATTCATGTATTTTTTTAATAACCCACCTTTTGATTTTACTGGAATTTTTCTGTTAATTGTTCTATTATAAGGCACTTCACTTTTACAGTAACAATTTTCATATAGTTCATTAATATAAATATTTTAGAGGCTCCTGCATAAAATATTTGGAACATTTAGTTTAGTTTTATGTTTCAGTTTGAAACATAAACATGGAAGTAAAGGATGAAAAAATAATGTGTGATTATAATGAATTTATTATAATTTGTTATTGATCAAAGTATTACCGTGTCAGCAGTTCATCTATATTTTTGGTCTTAAAATGATTCTAGCACATTGTAATACAAATTCATAGATGCATTCCCGAGCTGGGGTCTCTTCCCAGTTGGACATGCCTAAAACGCCTCATCCAGGAGGAATCTTTGTCTGATGCCTAAACTGGCTCCTTTTGCTGTGGAAGAGTAGCGGCTCTACTCTGAGCCCTCCCAAATGACCAGACTCCTCACCATATCTCTAAGGGACAGCCTAGTAACTCTTTCTGGTGTTTGTGTCCGTAAATTAATTCTTTTAGTCACTACCCATAGTGCGTGGCCATAGGTGAGGGTAGGAACCGACTAGTAAATTTACATCCTCGATTGCACGGTTAGCTCTCGCTCCACTACGTCAGACTGGTACAGTGTCCACATCACTGCACCAATCTGTCAATCTCCCACTCCAGTCCTTCTTAACTTGTGAGAAAAACCTCAAGATACTTGAACTCCCCCACTTGGGGCACCAACTCATTCCCAAACAGGAGGCGGCCCACAAACTTTTTCTGACTGAGAGAACCATGGCCTCAGAGGTGCTAATTCTCACTCCAGCAACGTCACACTTGGTGGCAAATTGGCAAAGCTGGAGGTCACTGCTTGATGAAGCTAACAGATCCACAACATCTGCACGATGCAGAGATGAGATCACGAGGCCACTAAACACAACACCTTCCACCCTTTGGCGGTGCCTAGAAATATACCCATAAAAATTATGAATGGAATAGTGACAAAGGGCCATGAATCGGTGACAAACTAACACAGATTTATTTTAGAATATCTGTCATAAATAAAGGAAACTATTTAGTTATGATAAACACAAATAGAGCTCTCAAAACTGTATTCCTTTATAGAATATAACTGGTGATCCATGTCAGTTATTTTAGTTGATATATAAAGCTTGGTCACTTGAGGGTTAAGTTTGTTGCAATACTCCTTTACTGAGGAAGGATTTTCAGTTCAGAATTAATACTTATACCTCTACATTGAATTTATGTGACTTGAGAATTTTAACTAATGGACAAAACAGACAACACAAAGCTTTTCAGTATTAGCACAATATGCAAAACAGAAATAATAAATGCTGGCTAAATTTACTTATAATAAAGAAGCTGGTCCTCATCTAAATCCAAATGTCAGCCCTCTCCACTCTTCAGTATGCCTGCATCATGAATCTGCATTGACAAGCAGCAGTCAACAATAGTCCTTGCATTGACCAATATGCATCTTATTTACGTTGGCATTTAGATAAGAGTCAATCTTCATCGGCCAGCCATTACGCCTGAAGCTCTAATGCTTAATTTACGACGCCGCGTTGCACAATGCAATGTGATACACGCTCATCATCATGGCAACCTGTATCACGCAAAGCACAGCAGATGGTGTTTTCATTAAAGAATTCAAGCTGATAGAAGAATCAGCTCAATGACGAAGTCATTCACCTGATTACAGTCCATCTACAGCACACTTTTCTTATTACATTAAGTTCTCTATCAGATGGAAAAAAAAAAACGAAAAAACATGCAGGTCAATGTCAAAAAGGACAGCTGATACACCGAGGTTATCCACTGTGTTTTGTTACACTGTGAGCTGAGTGGGTCCAAATAATATACTGGGAGTGTTATGACCAATAATTCATGCTCAGCAGTGAGAACACACTCATCATGTATGACAAACGGCTGACAGCTGAAGCTACCAATCACCTGCAGACCCCTGAATGCTATTTGGTGTCTAAAATCATCATCAATAAATCTTCCCATTTTATGTGTGTCCGTGGAATCTTATTCTCACTTGCACATATCATCGGAGCAACACAACCCATCTGTTAGTCTTAATTTTTAATAAGCTGTCATATATATTTCCCTCCTTGCAATATAGTGTACATAATGCTAGCATGGTCACAGCTTAAATTATATGGTTGCACAAGTCTGTGATTGTAACTGGTGGCTTTATATAACTGTCTAAACAACTGCAGTTCAAATTTTATGTTTCTTTTTAATTATAGGATGTTAAATCAGTCACAGCTAGACAGCTGGTGCAGCAAGAATTTCACTGCCCCTAGTATTTGCATTCTGGCCTTTTTATAGCTGACATTCTGCTCTAGTGCTCCATGTGACAGTCAAACTGGAATTCGGAGAACAAAACATCCATTGTCCAATAACATTTTGGAAGGTCTGTCTTTCATTAAATCTGTTCTGATCATTTTTGGGATGATTAATGTGTGCGAACAAGAGTTGAGAGAAATATTCAAGACTTTTCACGTTGTCCTTCTGGTGAGTTTTAAGAGTAATCATTACTATTATCACAAGAGAGAAGAGAACCCCATTTCTCTGTGAAATTAGATTTCTTTAGGATAGAATTATATTATTTCTCTTTCACATGAACAGATGACAAACAGGGGGGAATGATGAGACAGCTGAGAAATTGTACAAATGTTTGATGCTAAGACCAATGTAGAAGTACCTCAAAGTGCAATGCTAGCACACAGTATGGGCACTCCCAATGCGCATGCGCAGCAGCCTATACTAAAGCATGAAGTAGTGAACTCATGGAGTCGAGGCGTTCTAATTGTTGTTGTTTTACCCAGTCAGTAGCATGCTCGTCAGCTTGCAGTGTTAACATGGCAATTAAGATGTTATCATAGATGATATATATCGCACACCCCTAGTCTTGTGTTTCATGTCTTTTTCAATACAGCATTACAGATATTACAAACTACGGTCCCACTTGTAGTACAAGAGAAAATAAAGTAGGGTATGCTCTAGGATGTGGCTACTCTGTGACTGACAAGTCACTACTATATGAGTGTACATTGTATCTCCCTCAGCATTCAGTTGTACTAAAAAAGACCAAATAGACGGCTTCTCTGTTTTCTTTTTTTTTTTATTTAAGCCCAATGTATTATTATTAGGGAAAATTAGCATTCCATTTAATATTGCAGCGAATTACTGATCTACCTTTCTAACCAGGCTTCATTTCCCTTTAGTCCAAACCCTTATGGTCAGGTTTTGTTAAAAACAAAATAAATACACCCAAGACCAAAATGACTTGTAGTCCACAAACCAGCAAATGACACCACAGCATATATATCTACACCTATCCATCTTAGGAGTGCATGTCTAACAGGCTTATCAATAATTCTGACAGCATCTGAATGTGTCAATTTCATGCATGAAACTGACACAGGTGGGAAGATGACCAACCTGTATGGTCACCTTCCTATAAAAAGTCACAGGAGCAGTTATTCTAGTTTGGACCTGGTATAACTTCCAGTGGCTTCTAGAAGTCATTGTTCTTACTTGCATTAATACCTGCGCATGTAGCACAACAGCAGTTACTTTGTTAATTAATTATAATGAATTATCCAGAACATGCAGACAGCTGCTGAGCAGCATGTGACAGCAAATTACACTGGCTTTATTTCAAATGTAAACTGTGGTAATGAGTTACAGTTCAATAATTTCCTGAACTGTTAACAGGATTTAACTGAAGTGCATATGGATGCATAGGAAGTGAAATTAGCAGCTACAGATGCAGCCACTTAAAATACCCGGCCCGGTCTGTGGCTGATCCCTGGCCTGTCCTCAGCCACAGTGAGATCTCCTGTCAGTGATGTTTTCAATACATCCACAATGTGATGACACCAATAGAAGCTCAAACATTTACATCCTGCTACAGTCACATATTTTTTGCGCAGGGCCACTGTTATCATAGAATCATATTGGCAAACCTTTCTGTAAAACATTGATATAGATATAGATAAACTCAAGTTTGCTCACACTGAGCAAGCGAGCCAGAAGGTAGAATGTGATGCACACAGCCTACGGTAATCACTGGTCACTGCACCTGAACATAAAAGTGTAAAAATGTTATTTAAAAGCCCTGCTTGTGTTTTGATACTAAAACTAAAATCTACATTTAAATGTGAATGAACTTTTACAGCCCGTCAGTGAACGATGGATTCTAAATGTGATTCAAAAGGGCAAATGAGATAGAGAGCCCTTGGATTACGCACAGTTAATGTTACCATAAGTTTTTTGTTTTTTTGGTTGTTTGTTTTTCCTGCAGGCAGCTGAATGTGAATCAATATGATACAAAGCTGAACTCTTTTGTTAAAAAAGACTGTGTGGGATATTTAGCTCTTGATTTCTGCATACCCAAATCATAGCTGTTGATGTGACTAAATCACATTAGCAGCTGAGTTTTGACACTGTCAACCACTTACCATTTATACCAGCACTGAGGCATGAGTACTCGTTGCAGTATTCTCCTGAACGAAAGGTGTCGCCCCCACACAAAATCTCCACATCAGTGCTGGTATAGGAGGAGAAGAGGTCAAAACTGGAAGTAAAGAAATCACTGAGTTTTTTCCAGAAACCCACAGCGTATCCCTCTGTATAATCTGTATAATTGGAATGGTGGCTATAATATGTCCATTAAAAGGCAACCTATTGCCAATAATAAGATTCTTGTTCATTTTCTTGGATGAAGAGCTTAACTGCAGCACTGATATGAGAATACTCATCTATATTTTCATGTCTTCTAATTAAGTCTTTAGGACTAGTCTGCATTTTGCCAGTGAAACAATTTCAATGTTGCATTTGTTTTGTTTTTTTTTGTGTTTTTTTTACAACTATAGTTAGTTTAGTTAGCTAATTTATCTTTTCAGCTAGTGTTTACCATTTTTACATAATAGTAATAGTACAGCTAGAACAATAAAGAGAAAACAAAAAGTAAAAGAAAAGAACCAGGCAACAGAAATGATTAGCATTTAATAAAGGCAACAAAGAGAATAAACAGACCCTGGTGTGGAACATGCCTCAAATATAAACAAAGATTTGAGTTTCATTACATGGGAAGTGTGTGTGTGTTTAAGAGAGAGATGCTGTGTATTGGCATTCTCCAAGCTGCAGGACTCTGGCTGTGTAGAATTAAGCAACATTAAGGTCTTACCAGAAGATGTGAAGTTTGACTTCGCGCAGTGCTGAGGAGCTGCTGAGCTCCCCAGGAGAAAGACCTACGAAAGAAACATGGACACACACACACACAGATTAGTCAGACTAATGTCCAGCTATGAAACCAAGCAGGTTCCCAGGAAGCCTTGGAACATTCACGCACATGTTGCCATGGAATTAAACATTTAACAACAACTCTAGGTGGGTTTGAAGTTCAAAAGCTCGCGTTCAGGGTGAAGACACCAAAAACAGCTGCAATCAAGGTCTTAGGCTATGTCTGCAGCATTGTTTTCAAATCAGCAGCCAGAGGTGGAAATTAATATGGGGATAAATATAGTATAGTGGAATAACTCTAGTAGGAGTTATTCCACATAGAGTAACATGCAACATGAGTTTTTAAACACTTTTTGTTTTGTGACTGTGTAGCAGACTGTAGCCACACACTACATCTGGCTAAAATGACCAATACACTGTGCCTCAACAAAGACACTCTCACAGCAGCTTTAAAATGCACTCTTGTGATTGCCACATGTGGTTTTTGATAATTCCCAGTATGTGTCGTTTCCCTTTTGGACTTTCTGCCTTGAAGTGAGTTTATATGTCTTTTTTTGCAGCCCTAAAGCCAATGATGGCATTTTAAGAAGACAATGGCCATAAATAAAACAGTGATGACAAAACAACATGTGCAGGGAAGCAGAAATGAAAGCTAGGATTTGTTCAAATCATGGCAAGATCACAGAGGAAGAGGATTTAAAAAAAATTAGGAGATAGTTTGATGATTGAAAGGAACACATTCAGTGCCAGGACAGGAGTGGTCACCACTCTCCAACAAACACCAACAATGGACCTGCTTTTCCTGCATGTTCTGTCTGTACAGAGAAGTGCGTAGATGTACATACAGAAATTTGCATCACAACTGGGGAAATGTAATGGGGCACTTCCATCTGATAGGCAATAATTGTTTTAATAATGCTGTCTATCCAAAACAATACAACATAATCCTTATTAGTGTGTAATGCTGTGGTTGCCTGGTTCACATTCTCTACAGATTCCTTTACATGCATTTATTCATGTGCAGTGGACTCAGTTCAGTTCCAGCTGCTTACAGCTCTGTTCTGTTGGCTCACATTCTGTTGCAATAAAAGGTAACACAACAATTTATTACAAGCAAAACCTTTTTACTTGTAAGATGACACTTCATGCTGTTTTAGACAAACTAGGGGTGTGTTTTCTCTTTATTGTACAGTGTATAATTTTTTTTGACAAATTAAAAACTATGAATGGGATTATTTTTGAGAGCCATAAGACAATGATTATGAAGGTTATATAGTATCTGTGCATGCACGTGCGGCATTAGGTCATAGTGATTTTTTGTTGTGATTTGGAACCTTTGCATTGATTAATAGTCTGAGAGTAAGGAAAGAGCAAATACAAAAATAGAATTCAAACAGGGATGTATACACAGCCTACAATCAAATTTGATATACATTCAGCAAGTAAAAGGCTCAGGTTTTAGGATCCTACAACAGCAGAATTAATTGGTAGTTCAGGGTCACCTGATCCCAGCAGCAGAGAAGCAGTCTAATTATTAAAGTTGTTGAACTTCATGATATGTCTGTGGGAAGGATGTGAATAATTTTTTTTCTTTAATGGTTAAAATTTTATTTGTGAATAATTTCAAGGGACTCAGAGCTCTGACTCTGTCAGCCTGGCTACCGAAACCTGGGGTTTTTTCCTGTTTTCCTCTATCGGTAACAAACAATAGTAAGTATTTTCTAGGCCAAACAAAGGTCTTCTAAATGAATGTAATGCCGTTTCCTCTCCAGTTTACACGTTACCTGCTTTGTGAGTGTATTTGTGAGTCACACCGGAGAGTCAAGCTTGTCTGATTTGTGCTTATTTACATTTTGAGAGAAGCCACCTCAGTCTAATAATAAATTAAATGCAGGGTTGAGGTTGTTGTTTTCAACATCTACATGAATGTTAAAATCACCCACTATTTTATCTGAACTGAGCATTAAATCTATAGGGTATAAGACAAAACTAAATCAATGTGTTCGTCAATTATGAAATCATTAATAACAGGTACTTAGAAGAGAGAGACATATAATCCACATAATCACTAATCCGCATTTAATTGTTTTGCTCTTTGGTGCTATTGAAACTATTATTCTTTGTGAATTTGTATGTATAAACCATTTTTTTTCCTGATATTTGGTTTATTTTAGGTGATCTGGCAGGAGAGACAGTCTCTATGAGGATGGGGGTTTGAGGGAATGACAGCAATTCTGGGAAAAGTTCTCCAGTTATCTTATAAAGTCCACGCTGTTTTCTGGACACCACCCCACAGCCAGCAGTTGAAGGATGACCTGTGGTTATACATGTCACTTACTAAATTTACATTGATCCTTCACCAGCAGTTCATATTTGATTCAATGTTGACCGCTCTGGCCACTGGACATTTAACACATTTAACCATGGTCACTGGAATCTCTAAGGATAAGGACAGAGTCACCAAAACCCAGAATTTTTTCCTTGGCAGGTGTGTCACTGAGTGAGGAAAATTGATTTGAAACGGGTCTTGGTGGTGTACTGAGGGCTTGTTTTTCAGACCGCACATCCTTCTCCAACCAATTTTTTTTTACCAATTTTGCTTTTTGCTCTTAGTCATCTTCATCTTTGCCAATGCACTGAGTTAAATGTGTGAAGAGTTTGTATAGGGAAGAAAAGTGGGATAAAAATGGCATCGTCTCTGGGCCTGGAGAAAGTCTTGAAAAGACGGCCATATGGGTGTTGACAGGCTGAGCTGTAACGGTTATAAATGGTTAAGTAGAGGCTGGTTAGGGTAGAGCTGTTCCTAACAATTTTCCTCCAGGGGTGTGTCAAATGGTCTGTGGGAAGTTTAATGAATGCAAGGCTGTTTTGAGCCTGTGATCCAAACTTGTAAGTCCCCTCTTCATGTTTCCAGTCTGATTACTATTAACTCCCAGAATCTAGTACTGTGCACAGTGTAACTCTGACTATGGTGCTTTATACAAACTCTTCAAAATCTGACCTATGTAATTATTCTGTAGTATACAGTTTCTTAGAGTAATGTTATCCAACATTACCAGATTGTGGAAGAAACCAATACACAGACTAAATCTATTAACACAGCAAACGACATGGATGAAAAGGTATGCCAGTGTAACACTACTCAGTGCTGTGGCCAGAGTCCCCTTGGAAATCCACAGCCCTATCCACAAACTGTAGAGACAACTTCAATAATAATAATAATTCAATGATCACAAATACAGGTGTTCATGCCACTGGCCTTTAAAGTTCACAGGCACATGCTCAGACTGGAAGGGTAATGACCACCCCACTTTTTATTCAACAAGCAGCACCTCTGTCCACTTGTTTGCAGCAGTACTGATGCTGTTGTTGTGTTGACATGCAGGGTTTTGGGATAAATGGCCTAAAAAGTGCAGCACTGTACAAAATATACAATTGTCCTACATCACATTTTGTTCCCTGCTCTCCAATCAGGTAATAACAAACACAAAAATACTTCAGATTAGTCAATGATAAACAAGGAAAACAGAGGGATAGTAGACATCATGAAAAAAGAATGCCAGGCTTGGGTTTTGATTAAAATAGAAGCTAGATCTAAAAAAAAAAAAAAGAACTAAAATAGAAGTTAGGTCTCTGTTAGTGCATGCTGTAATTCACTATAGAAAATATCAGGCAACCCAGTCCACTGGTGTATTTTTTTGGTTTAACCAAAATAGAAACATTAATCTTCGTACCATGGTGCAGGACACTTTCCAACCCAGAGGTCCCACATCCTTGTCATATAACTCCTTAAGTGGGGTTACATGTGTAGTAGCATTCCCACAGTTCCCTGATCTCATCCCTTGTCCACAAATGCTGTAGCCTTGATTCAATAGCCCATTAGTCATCAGTTTGTCCCAGTTCCACAACACCTGATGCAGACATATATTTATATAGTCTGTATAATAATAATTTGCATGGATATTATAAAAATCCACACAAATCCACAACTGACCAATTCTTTTAAAAATGGTAATTTAATTTGACTTCATTATATCGATGCATCCCTAGTTTTATTACTCTTTTCGTGTAAAATATAACAAGTTTTATGTATTAGGCGTATATATGCTGCTGCTGCACAACTGTAGTACAAAAGTGAGGAGGAAAAGAAAAAATCTGCTGTTTGGATTACTGAAAATCTTGATAAAGTTTAAAGGCCTAGAAAATGCAAGTAAGAAAGAAAGCCTTTGGCCAAAATGGTAAGAGACATAACTGCAAATCCATAAATCACCCTAATTTTCCACCTTCTTGTAGTTCTTGTCTTTTTAAAAAAGTTAAGAGAAAACTTTGTAAACCCCATTTTCTTAAACCTGTGATATCGTGGGCGCCGGGATAGGTCAGGGCGTGAGCAGGCGACCCATGTATGTCACTTGGCTGTGCGGTCGGTGCAGGCTCGAGTCCCGGCCTGTAGCCTTTTGCAGCGTATCTTCCCCCTGTTTCACTTTCCCCGCTTTCCTGTCTATCTCCACTGTCAATCTATCAAATAAAGCTGAAAAAGGACTAACAAAAAACTGTGATATTGTTTCTGATGCTCTGTCTCGGGAATTTAAGCTGCATAGGAAACGTACTTTAGTCCGATCCTTTTCTCCATTTCTATAGTTGTAGAGATAGGTCAGTGAAACTGCTAAATCAGTACAATCACTATGACCAATGCTAAAGATGAAAACCTACACATAAGCATGTGAATTTTCAAAAGCACTGGATGAACTCCAGTGTTTCCTACACATAGACTTTACTGCCCAAGTATATCTGGCGACTAATTTTGGCATAATTTTTATATCTGAGAAAAATACGGGCTAACCAGTTAGCTTGTTCTTTTGAAAAAACAAGCAAACAATGCGCTGATGAATGGGAGATACTGCCCAAATATGATGCCTACACAAATTTTGTGAACCAAATAAATGATCCTTGAGATATTTTATTATCCTTGAAAAGGAATACTGAAACGAAACAAAGATCTATTACAAAATGATACACGGCTCAAGGCTATCCTGCTTTCAGTGCAAATCAAAGAAGGAAAAAAAAACTGCTTTTATGTTAAACTCCATCTCTCACTACACAAAGTGTACTACTGCATGCTGATTAAAGTCTTCAACCATTATCAATAGCTAAATAAATGAATCCCAAACATTAAAAAGAGTTTTAAGGTGATGAAACACGTGTTAAAATATGACAGGCAATTTAAACTGGAGCATGGGACAAAGAAATGGAACTGGTGATGCAGTATTCTGACTGAGAATGAAGACATATAAGTCTTAAAAGCAACTTGTGCGCTTGTGAATTCTAAAAGCACAAGTCAATGGACTTCAAACAGCTCTGTAAACGAAACCTTCAAGTTAGCAAAACAGGAGTGAGTGAGCACAAAGGTTAAGATAACTGAAATGACCGTGACAGCGTCATGGGCCGACTGGAGCTGCCAGCACCAGATCAAACAGCTACACCACAATGAGTTAAAGCTGGACACACTCCCAGAGCTAATGCTATAAAATGCTGAATAAACCAGAAACTGAACATACACCACTGGCCACAACATTAAAACCAGGTGCCTAATATTGTGGCAGCTCATTACAATGCAGTGTTCAGCCAAGAGTCCTGACATTCCAGAGGAACACAACAAAGACACCAGTGGATCGACTTAGCCTTCAAACTTCCCAAATCCCAGTTCAATCAAGTATTTGCGTGGGAACAGAGCCCACTCAGGAACCAACAACCTGCAGGACTCAAATGATCTGCTGCCTGCCTCCAGAAGCTTTGTGTCTAGTTCCCTTCCATAAAGACAGCATTTGGTCTTACACCATTGTCTGCTGAGCCGTGATGTGTACTGTGCTACACGTGCTGCACATAATGCAGAGAGCATTGTAAGCACTGGACCTGGAGCCACTGTGCTAGAAAAACTACATGCTGACACTTCATGATCAATTTCTGCTTTACATTCTCTAAACATCGATTTCATATTTGCACATATTGGAAGCAGCCAGTATCAGTCAGTACTGTTAGTTAACCTTTATATTTGCGTTTCTTGATCATCTAGTAAACAGCTGCAGAGGGAACTGTGTGTGTGTTAATATAGGGTTGCTGTGGCAGACATCCAGGCCAATACTGTGAACATACTAAGTGTGAAAAACACAAGCTAGGCAAACATGTCATGCATCTCTTTGCCTGCTAACATCACCACCTTACACACACGCACACACACACCTCCCTTTGAGCTCGACAAGTTGCAGCTTTTGGCTGTGTGAGCGAGTGTGGGTCACATCAGGACAATACCCCAGCTCGCAGACTGCGGCAATACCATGCCCCCCCCCCCCAT
>JASGAU010396909.1:19596-32788 GCA_030220045.1 Australoheros facetus
TTTCAAATTGAAGACAGCAGTGGGTGATAAGGGAAACCATTTAAAGGAATATATAAAGCAGCATCGTAGTGTCTACCACCCACCCAATCCTCTCTTCCAGCATCAAAAGTATGCACCCATCCTGAGCTGACAGAGCGCCACATCACTGCAGTGCATGCTGGGTACGAAAGGACAGCTAAGGACATATGCAAGGGACTTTAAGGATACTGCAGTAAGCTGTTCACAATGGAGGGAGAGAAAAGCAAAACAAAACAAAAAACAAAAAAAAGAGGGAAAGCTGCAGAGGAAGGAAGGGAGACAAGGCGAGAGGGGAGAAAAGAGACGAAAATACAGGATCAGTGAAGGATGGAGGAATTCAACAACATTTCGTACATTTCACAGTATAAAATTATTTGCCATATGTGTTGCAGCTGCCTTAAAATGGTCCATTCATTTGTATTTTGTCAAATTAAAGGCCTGTATAAAATTAAACTAAGCACAAATACATAATGGGAAATAAGTATTAGCTTCTGTTATTCCTTATAATTATCAACAATCACCTACACTATTTTTTTAGTTCTACCATAATACTTAATAGTATTAATAGTATATACTGTTTTATACTTCAGTCTGTAAAGCAGTGAAAATCATTACAAATTACATCACTGGTCGTGTCTCTTTTTTCCTCCTTTGGGGTCTAACTAACATTCAAAAGTCAAAGACTTTCAGTTTGCAAGGATGTGAAACTAAAACCGCAAATCTTTAATCTTTATGCACCTATCTAGGAATTAACCCACACAGTGGTGAGTGACTTCCTCCTCTGATCTTCAGTGAAGACATTCTGACTTACTTACCTCAAAATGTCTAATATACAATAACTCCAATAAACAGAACTGATTAATTTTTAGTTTTTTTTAACAACACTGTTGATTTTAATGTGGGTATTTTTTTTCTATCTAATCACGAGACCAATATATGCCCCTAAGTCTAAAATAATTTCTGGGTGACACTCTGGGGGACATGTAGCCCTTTAAGCATACGGTTTAGAAAAGTAAAACCAGTTTAACATGTTCCTCCACTGGCATTTTCAGGCCACGATGCCAGAAGAATCACTCAACTTTTTAAAGGAGTACAAAGATTCCAAGATCTGGTCAGAGGTAACATCTGTTTAGATTGCACGAAGAACTTAAGTACTGTCAGAATTTACAACAGGAACTTAAAAGTGTATACATATGAAATGAAACAAGTGACTGAGCCTGTAAAGTCAGCAATAAAATGTCACAGAGCAACAGAGCAGAGGGCTGACTGATGCACACTTTAAACAGGATAGTTAAAGTAACATAAAGAGAAAAAGGTTTGCACCATCTGACTCCAATTCAGTTATTTCATTCCTAAAAGTAAAGGCCACATTTTGATCCATAGGATATTCTTCAGCCACGTGTGCAGACCTTTTTCCCATTTTGGATCTTTTTTTGTCTGGTACCTAAAAACCCTGAAGGATATTTAAAGTATCCAGTGTCATTTACCCCAACTACAAAAAAGGTCTCTATAGACTGGACATGACTTTACCACTGAACAGAATGCTTACAGCAATTATGGGTTTTCCAAATGACAGGAATACAAATATTCCCAAGATAACAACTGGAAACAAAGATGAACAGAGCCTACTAGAGTCATGTGGAATTAAAAATATACTCAAAAAAATTAAAGGAACACTTTGAAAACATGGGGGGGAAAAAATCATGGTATCTATACTGATATGGACTGGGTAATGTGTTAGGAACCAAAGGATGCGACGTTGTTTGATGGAAATGAAAATTATCAACCTTCAGAGGGCTGAATTCAAAGACATCCTGAAAATCAAAGCGTGGCAGGTTAGTCCATTTTGCCAAAATTTTATTGCAGCACCTCAAAATAGTACTCAGTAGTTTGTATGCCCCGTGCATGCCTGTATGCATGTCTGACAGCGTCGGGGAATGCTCCTAATCTCCTCCAAGCATCATTGAGCTCCTGAACAATCTGAGGAGCAACCTGGTGACGTTGGATGGACCAAAACATACGGTCCCAGAGGTGTTCTATTGGATTTAGGTCAGGTGAGTGTGGGGGCCAGTCAATGATATAAATTCCGTCATTCTCCACATGAGGCTGGAACCCAAGACCCACTCCACCAGTGTACTGTCTGACAGTTGGTGATTTCATCCTGACAGCTAATTGCAATCAGGGTGCTGTTGCCTGGCCTGTAGAGGTCTGTGTGTCCCTCCATAAATATGCCTCCCCAGACCATCACTGACCCACCACCAAACCAGTCGTGCTGAACGATGTTACAGGCAGCATAACGTTCTCCACGGCTTCTCCAGACCCTTTCACATCTGTCATATGTGCTCAGAGTGACCCTGCTCTCATCATGTGAAAAGCACAGAGCATCAGTGGTGGACCTGCCAATTCTAATATTAATATTCTAATATCTAAGATCTAATCTAATATTCTATGGCAAAAGCCATTTGGGCTCCACAGTGCTGGGCAGTGAACACGGGGCCCACTGGAGGATGTTGGGCCCTCGGGCAACCCTCATGAAGTCTGCTGTTTGGATACCGGTCCTGCTGATCGATTAAAGACCTTCTACGACCCCGTCCAGCTCTCCTAGAGTAACTGCCTGTCTCCTGGAGTCTCCTCCCTGCTCTTGAGACTGTGCTGAGAGACACAGGATATCTCCTGGCAATGACACATATTTATATGATATCCTGGAGTAGTTGAACTACCTGTGCAACCTCTGCAGGGTCCAGGTATCACCTCATGTGACATTGATCCTAGCCAAATGCAAAACCAGTGCAAAAACAGTCAGAATAGAGGAGGAGGGAAAAATGTCAGTGGCCTCCAGCTGTAAAACCATTCCTGTTTTGGCGGTTGTCTCATTGTTGTGCCTCTAGTGCACCTGTTGTTAATTTCATTAACACCAAAGCAGCTGAAACTGATTGACAACCCCCTCTGATACTGAACTGATCAGATCAAAATCCCCAGTTTACCTGACTTGATGCTCAACTACTGTGTACTATGTAACACTAAAGCATTATTTTAATTTTTTTTGAGAAGTGTATTTTGTTTTATTGTATTTATGTAAGAATCCATGATCATTTAAGAAACCACGGGAAGATTAGACCAAAATAATTAAATGAATTATCAATATATACCTTACATTACTGAGATTAGGCCCTCATACTTTGCACTGAAATTTCCCCTGGTTTGTTAATATGTTTACATACATTTTTGCATACAATTTATATTTAGTAAAAGATCCCCGGGAGCCTCTTGATGCCAAAGACAAGGATATAGAGTGGTTTAAAATAAAGAAAAAAAAAGTCTGATTAACTGATGGAGCCTTAGGAACTACGTACAGCTGTAGATTATATATATTTTTAAAATATTTACCCTCTTTTACACAGCCCGAGTGTATCCATCTAAGCTTGTTTACACAGTTTTACCCTGGCAGTTTTGTTAACATTCACCTTGCGTGTTGTGCCAACTCACCCTCTTCCAACTCACCCTCTTCCAACTCACCCTCTTCCAACTCACCCTCTTCCCGCTGGCCTTTAACAGTCCAGCACCATAGTGACCGCCACAGGTCTGACAGAGCAGCGTATGCTGGATGGTGCTATGTGAGATCTCTCTTGTTCTACTTGGGGCTGTGTTTATGCACTGGTATAGGAAGTGTGTTAGTGTGTGAATCATTTTTCTGCTGGTGATAGGACTGTATGCCTGCAGCTGAAAATCCAAGCACACATAGTCAGATGTGAGGTCAACACAGTGCCTGCTCAGCACAGTAACGGTGCTTCATGTTCTCTCTGAAACCTTTGTATTATTACTGTAAACAGCTTAGGATGAGGTTAAGTAGGACTGTGCCATATATAATTTCCAAATTGATAAATGACAGGCCTCTAGGCCTGTGTGACCCGGGTCTTAGTTAATCTGCATTATTCTGTGACTTTGCTATTGCGTTACTCTGGATTCAGACTAACACATTAAAAAGCAAAAGTCACACAAAATGATTTTTCTTAATTATAAAAAAAAAAAGATGAGCAAAACAAAACAACAGTCTAACATGTCTGCTACATCTGTTTTTAAATTTTATTTGTATTAAATAAATTCTGTATCCATCATCTAGTTACACAACAATTAATGACTGCACACTAATGATATATCTAAAGCAGATTTGCTTTTTGAATACGGCTCTGTGTCCACAAGCAAAGGTTTCTGTGCTTGAAGCAGCCTTGACCTCATTTTCAGAGTGCTTCTCTCAAGTGCTTCTTGTTGCTAGGTAAAAAAAAAAAAAAAAATAGATTCTTCAGTTCTACAAGGTAAGCTAGGTTATCAGTGACAGCCAGGATCCGTTTCAATTTTGTCAGTGCTGACAGTGTTTGTATCATAAATCCCTACCTTGCACTGAGTGCCACTGGGGGACTACACGCTGAATACTGTCGACACCAAAACGTCACTGGTCAAGCTTTTTTTTTTTTTTTTAATGGGAAGCCAATCTTCAGAGCTACGTGGCAACCACCAGGCAATATCTTTTTTGACATTGTAACTTCAATGACATCACCACTTGGCCTTCCTTTTAAATTGCTCTACTCACAAGAGAAAAATGAGAGTGGGAAGACAGAGAAGCTATGGCTGGACATGGCGTGAAGCACTGCTGCACAGTGTGTCAAGGATGTGTCTCCTGGGTTGTATATGGGACATAAGAGGGTTTTTTTTGTTTGTTTGTTTGTTTTTTCTTCTCACTGTTCGGCTTAACCTCACAACCAAATTTACAGTCAGTACAAATACAAAGTCTTCTTTTAGCATAAAAAGAACCATCACAATGTACTTTTTTTTAATAGCACATCTTTAATAACAAAAATTTATGCACGTTTTCCTTTCAAAATGCTAAATTTGGGGTGGAAAATATTTCAGTCAATCACACAACACTGAAAGTCTGTATTAGCTGACTTACTGGTAATTGAGTCGTTATTTACCTTAAAAACATTTCTTAAATCAATGTGGTTGTAGCACCTATAGCAGCCCTGCAGGCCGTTTATAGCTTCAGAAAGGGGACTGAAGAGTGTGCGCCAAACACCCCAAATGTTACAGGAAGGTGTGTGGACATAGTTGTTTTATACACAAACACATACCGGCCATGGATGTCTAAAAGCCAAGAAAGTAACTTTCTACAGTGAAGTGGTTTTCAGTTTTTTAATCACATTTCTGCACAGAGATGAGTCCATATGAAAACTGCAGGGAACCAAAATCTTTTTGCAGGTCTTCAGTCAGCTGAGCACACCTCACGTTACTCCTGCCACGTGTTAAACAACAACAAACACAGGCTGGGGGGCCAAAGGTGGCACCAAGTGCGGTTACGCTTTTCAAAACTCAACACTGCAACATTTGTAGTGGACAATGCAAAGCTGACCATAGCAACACAGCTACGGTATTCTGAGGAAAGACCTACTGTAGTCAAACACAAAATATATCTAAACCCTGAGCCGTATTTGACAGCCTGAAAGTCAAATTTACTGACCTGCGGATAAATTTAATATGTCACCAATATATAAGAAACTGAACCATTCATTGACATCTTCAGACAATTAGGTAGTTGGGTAAGTTGTCAGAGAAATGGGGCTTTTGTCACTGGGTTGGATGACAAACTTAGTATTTTTATACTGGCTGTAATTTCTTGTCAGCATATTTATGGTAAACACATTATGTGAGATGGATGTCCAAAACCCTAATATGTAACCATAACCAATAAAAGTCTAACATTATTATTTAATACTGTAGTATGCAAACACTGCAACAGTGACAGAGACCAAGGCAGCTAGTGTGATATGTAAAATGTTGTAAACAAATAAAATGTTTCAGTTGAGTAATAAGGAGAAAATTTTGAATTAATTTTTTCTAAAAGACTGAAATATAGAAAAAAGGTATCTCTGGGTACCAGTACTGAATTCCAGATACCATATCAGTTCAACCATGAAAGGTATTTTAGATGTTCCTACTCAGGAACATCTAAAATATGTTAGAGTAATGTTTGAATCTCACAGTGCCACCATTCAGGTGACACTGAATCTAATTTGGGATTTTGCCAAAAGATTAGACTCACTGATGATCCCGTCTGTGGTCCCGAGCAGGCTGTATACCAGTTCCTCTCCTTTGACTTTAATAAATACCTGCAGTATCTTACAGCATGTGGAACAATAAAAAAAAATGCTTTGCATATTTCTGCACATGGAACAGCTGTAGTAACTTTAAACACTGAAACAGTCAAGATAATGGTGAGCTGTTACAGATTCTAGGTTTATAGAGCGGAATTGTTCTATCTGAGCTGTCAGGGTTCATGGAACAGGAGCTCTCAGTATGTCACCAAAGATTTCTCCCAAGTAACAGAACATACAGACATACCGCCTCTCTCTGCTACTACTCCACTTAGCATGCTGTTAATGAAGGAAACATACATAAAACAAATGGTTACATGGTGAAATTCTATTGTCAGATTCTAAGTAATAAGCTGTGCCTTTGTTAGTGGATTATATGCACCCTCCTCAGAGCTGTATACAACCTTAAATTTGAGCTCCTCTTGGCAGATTGGACTGGCCATTATTGACATGAACCGTCTGCATCTTTGTTCACAAATTGACACAATTTGGGTGCTAACTTGTTGATTGTGACAAAATATCTCAATGAGCTAGTAGCAGCTTGGCATTGCCCTGACAGATAAACCACTACAGACAGATACAATCTGCAAAAAATAAATAAATAAATGAAGCTTGAATGATCTTTTTTTACTCTAATTTCCATCAGTCTGAGTTGTCCTTTTGTGTTTTTCTTCCTATTTAGCAGTCAAGAAACTGCACACTAATAATAATAATGCACATAATCATATTAATATCCAGTGAAGATGTGTAGGCTTTATGCAGAACTAATGCTGAATAAACACAACCACAAGTCCAAAAGCTAAAGCATCTGTACTTGGCTAAACAGTGCAAGCCTGCCACAAGATTGGTTACGGTCACAACTAAGCTCATTTACAGATAATAATAATAATAATAATAACTTTATTTGTATAGCACTTTTTAAAACACAGTTACGAAGGTAGCTTAGTGTAGCTTAGGGTGGCTTAGTGGTGAAGCCGACAACCACGTGCCACGTTGTGGTGCGGGCGGCGCGGGTCCGAGTCCTGGCCTGTCGCCAATTTGCCCCCGTGTCCTCCCCTGTTTCTTTCCCCATCTCCTGTCTCTCTCCACTACTGATAAAAGCCGCTGTGGCCAAAAATGCAGAAAAAAGAAAAAAAGAAAAAAGTAAGTGCACATATTTATACATGCAAACACAGAGTAAAACACGTGGTCTTTCATTCATTCCTGCATCCACACTGCTATATACAGTACATATATTAGGAGAACAAAGTAACGAGCAAAAGATTAAGGAAAAGCTATAGAAATTAATTTTCAATAGCTGTTTCAAACAAACCACCGATTCAGTTGACCAGACAGGCTGAGGAACAGTTTTCCAAAGTTTAGGTGCTACACACTCAAACGCAGTGATAACCTCTGGTTTTAAAATAAGAGTGTGGAACAGTTAGGAGACCCTGATTAGAAGATCAAAGAGGCCGGCTGCAGTTATAAAGTCTCAGGAGCTCTGTTATATATGTAGGAGCCTGCCCATGTAGGGATTTATATGTTAATTTTATATGTTAATTTATATGTTAACATTTCTAAATGAAGTCTGAATGTTACTGGAAGCCAGTGAAAGGAAGCAAGAAGAGGGGTGAGGTGTGTGCACTGGCTAGTTTTTGTTAGCAGTCTAGCTGCTGCGTTCTGGACCAATTGAAGATGAGCTAAGGAGGACTGAGAAATGCACATGAAAAGAGAGTTAACAGTAACTGAGACAGGAGAAAATTAAAGTGTGTACTAGATGTTCCACATTATTGGGTGTCACTCAAGGTCTGATATTTACGATGTTTCTTAAATGAAAGAAGCAAGCCTGGATGAGTTTTGAGATGTGAGATTCAAAATTCAAATTTTGGTCCAATATAACACCAAGGTTCTTAGCAGATGATTTGATATTGTTGGCGAGGGGGCAGATGTAATGACAAACCTTCTTAGCAAAACTCTCACGGCTGAACACATGAACCATTGAGGTAGGAGAGCCTGATTGGGTTTAACAGAACAGTACAGCTGTGCATAGCATAACAATGACAGGAAATGCTACTGAAATGGTTTAATAAATGATTCAGGGGTAACGTATACAAATAAGAGTCCACATATGAGGGGCATCGATGAGGACACGTACTTACTAATATGAATTCTGAAATGCCTATCTGAAAAGTATAATTAAAACCTTTTTAAAGCAGTGCCAGAGATAACATCCCAATTCCGTAATCTGTCAATGGGAATGGTATGATCAATGTGTCGAAGGCCGACAGTTTTCACAATCATTAGATGACATGGCAGGAAAGCCAGACTGAACAGGAGTAAGAAGTCTGTTGTTGGTGTTAAACAGGAAGCTAGGATTGTGCTTATTGTTGTTTATCAAGCCAGAGAAGTAGCATGTTCTCACATCTTTTATGAGTCGGTTAAGCGTGGTTAATAACTCCTTCATATGCTGGTAGTGCACACGGAGGTTTCCACCTTTTTCAGTTTTTCAGCACTCGCTTCTGTGACGACGAATATAATAATTGATCCAATAAGATAACTGCTGCCGCAGCCAGTCATATTAATAAGAGATATCTCGATGTATATGGGGTTACTGTTTCTGGGAGCCTATCCCAGACAAAAACCTGAGTGAAGGATTGTTTATTACATTATATGAACACAATCCCTGGAAGCACTATGTGCATTGAACAACATGTCTTCTGACAATAACATGACATGGTCCTAAAAAAAAATGAAGCTGGAAAGCAATCTTTTACATCACTATCATTATGTGTCTTCTTGTGTGACTCAAGGAACAAACAGCTTAGGCCCTACAAACCTTAGAAACATGGTGTCTAACCAGAAACTTACTCTGGATGGCAAAACCCTGGCCTTCAGTAACACTGAGGAATCTCACAGGGTTCTAGCCAGTGGTTCATCGCCGGCACTGCACAGGGCTGAGAATTCCACCGGTTCACTATCTGAACTGATTTCTATCACCACAATTAGCAAGAGATAGCAGTTATTAGCACTAGCAAGTGGTTGTTAATTCATCTCTGGCTCTCTTCCACAGCAGGTTTTATCCTGTTTCCCCCAACTTACCTACAACTGGTCACAGCATGTGACTGCCCCTCCCTGAGCCTGGTTCTGCTGGAGGTTTCTTCCTTTTAAAAGGGAGTTTTTCCTTCCCACTGTTGCCAAATGCTTGTTCATAGAGGGTCATTATGATTGTTGGGTTTTCTCTGTATGGTCTTTACCTTACAATATAAAGTACCTTGAAGTGACTGTTGTGATTGTGTGTTATATAAATAAAATTTAATTGAACTGAACTACGAACTCACAGCCCACATCAAAGAAAAGTCCGTTCACAGAACATTCTGCACTGTAAGAGATTTTCCCTATACAACACATGAGTAAAAAATATGGTCCAAGGGCCAGAACTGGCATGTAGAACATCATGATCCCCTAAAAGGAAAACTAAACATCCATCCATCCATTTATTTTCTTCCACATATCCAATTCAGGGTCGTGGGAGAGCTGGAGCCTATCCCAAGCTGTCACAGGGTGAAAAGCAGGGTCCACCCTGGACAGGCTGCCAGTCTATCACGGGGTTAACACAAAGAGAAGGACAACCATTCACACTCACATTCACAACTATGGCCTGACTGTGGAAAGAAGCCTGGGGAGAATACACACAAGCGTGGGAAGAACATGGAAACGGCACACAGAAAACGAAACAATAAAAGCTGTGGCATAGGCAGGGGCGGGTTTATGCAAAAGTCTTAAAAATATTGATAAATCATACCATTAACTGCTTGTGATAACAAATAATACACCAAACATCAGCTGCCTGTTCTTTGCGTTTTTCACTCCACCATCATGCATACTCTGATGGCAGCCATCATTCTGCTATGCAGCTTCAATTTGTTTTTGTTTTTTTGTTGTTGTTTCAAATGTGTGGTTTTTCACTTAATGTATCAAATTAATCTAGCCACCTAAGAAAAAAAATGTTGCCCACCCCTTCCCCATACATTTAGAACAAACATTAAGCTCATTCATCTTTGTAGTTTTTTTTCAGGTTCCACCATAAATCAATTTCAAGTTCCATCACATTTTTACAGTGCTGCCAGGTTCCCTGCAGAAAACTGGGTTTTCTTAGAAATACAGGCAGGGAGGTAGGGTAAGAACAGAAAGAGAGGATAGAGGTAAAATGGGTGACAAGCTTCCAGTACCAAAGAATTGGATACACAAGCTGTTTCTTGGCATACATAGTGGTAGATGTTTGCTGCAGCATTCCAGGCAGTGAAAGTCAGACACTCATAAAAACAGAGAAAGAGAGTAAAACAAGTCAGTTTAAAATCAAAAGCTCATGAGGAGAAGGTTGAGCTAAAACTAATTCACAAACCAAATCTCAAGTGTTGGTTTGACTTGCTCCAACTCCATATGTCTTCCTAATAAGTCTGCTCTGATAGCCATGGGTTTGCAAATAGTGTCAAAGCCTGCTTAACTGCAAATAGGTCAGTAATGGGCACCCTAGGATTTTCTCCAAAGCTCCTCCTCTGATTGGGTGGTTTCCATGTCTCTGGGGCAGAAACCTGGATATAACACAAACACAACCCTTGCTTTTTCTAGGAGCCCTGCCAGATTTTAGGAAACATATGTGCACGCACGCACGCATGCACGCACGCACGCACACACACACAGAGCTATAACTTTTCACAACTTTACAGGCATTTGGGACACAAGACACCCCATATACATCCAGACAGTAAAACATCCAGCATCCAGTGAATCACACTATACACAAGTGTGTAAACGTGATGATGTCACCCCAAGGATAACCATGCACTGAAGTCCTTTGATTCTGGATCGATAAACATTTGGCAGGTTGTCAATTTAATCTGTGTACACTGGGCTCCGCTCCACCCAGCAGCTGAATGTGTGTGTTCTGTTCAGGGTTAGAGAATCAAACAGCTGGACAGTTAATGCTCTTCTTTTACTACTACATCAAACCTCTGCGCTCTTGTGAATATTTATGGAGAACATCATTACATTTGAACTCACTTTTTTATATTTTTGGATGTCGTTTCAGTTATAATATGAATATATTGGTAATAATATGAATGCAAAGACCAAGGATAAATTATTAAGACTAAGCTGCCACTCACTAGTCTTTCCCTTAAGGCCAAAAACAGGAGACAAAACAGTTTGCTGTACAGATCTTTATACAAATGACCACTTTATTTAACCTTGCCCGACTGTTCTGATGCTCCACAAATACTGTATATAGGTCAAGTTTAACTTTAATCCAAGTTAATATGAAATCTGTACTTTTGACCAACAGCAAACTGTCCTCACATTGATGACCTCAAAGATGCTGGATCGTCCACTCTTGATGAGTGTGCTACTAGAGGAGCTTTACAAACACTAATGAGACCCGAGCCAAAAATCAAATGCATTTCCCCAACCATTACCACAGGAAACTACAACAGCACCCTGAAGAGCTTTTGTAACAGTTCAAACAAAACTAACCAAGGTTCTTGCTAGTTTATTGCAAATGCCCAGTGCTAGACCCACCTGGCCTTAGCATTAAGGAATTTAATTGACTGCCACTCTGTCGTGATTTGGGGCTACATTTTAACTAGTGGTGTTGAGCATCTTATCAAAATTGATGGAATTATGAATGCAGAAAAGTACCATCAGTACTGGCAACAGCTTCACTTTTCAGCATGACAATGATCCCAAACAGTGCAGTAAAAGCATACCTGGATAGAAAAACACAGTGGAAGACTATCAGCCATGGACTGGCCTCCCCAGAGCTCAGACCTCAACATTATTGAAGTGGCATGGGACCATCTTGACAGAGAATGGAACAAAAGGCCAGCACCCTCCGCTCCAGGCCAGCAGACAATCTACTGATTCCTCCATTATAGTTTTGTGTTTGGGAATGTGAGTTGCTCAGAATAAATATTGTTTCATATTCAGTTGAGTGTGCGTTTTTGGAGAATAGCCTTCTAGCTAGGGATTTACTTGCTGAGGAAGCAATTTTTATTTGCTTTTTGTGTATAAATCATCTTGTTTGTGCAGTCACTGGAAATTGCCAGGGTGCCAGTCAGAATCAGAGCCTGACAATTTAGTTATTTATTTAGCCCCCTGCAGCTTACACCACTTAACTTCCAGTATGTGTGTGTGTGTCTAAACTCTTGACTGGCTGAATATTATACACTAAACTGGAGTCATCACAGTACACAGTGCTTCCAAAGCTAGAAAAGCCACAAGTTCAAAGGAAACAGAGCTGTTTCACTCACATCTTCAACTTCACAGCACAGAAGATCTCTACAGTCAGAGTTCTGATGGAAGCACCCAAGACTGATGTTGATGATTCAGGATCTGGACAATTATATTAAAAAATATTGCCACAAACTCTTCTTGTGTTCCAGATTTCATTTGGATTTATCCACTAGCCCAACCATAGTTTCAGGAGAACACACACTGCCACACTGAAGTTGATTTTTGACCTTTTAGGTACCAAATATCACCATCCCATCCCATGAGAAATTTTGTCATAAATAGCAAAGGAATTCTTATGTTGTATGCAAAAACAAAATTTGTGCAGATGGTCCTGAGAATGTTAAAAGAGACAACCGTAATGTGGCTGGCTGTAGCGCAGCAGAAACAAAAAGGTGGAGTTGTTATTGTGGCTGAGGAATGGCAGATAAATACTGTTTGCTTAATGTAGTTTGAACAGAATGAACTGATCAGAAAATGGATGGACATTTTTAGTTACATAATAAATGTAAAAGCGGCTGAAGAAAGCCCAGAGAAAACACTGTGCCTAGTAACACTGCATGGCTCCTTGGAATCTTTAATTGAAATTACAGAAACACATAATTTCTTGCCAACACTGTAAAAACCAAACTGAAATAAGAGCCAGCAAAAACAGGGCAGGACAGGGGACCTCTGACAAATATAGGTTTGAAAGAGTCTCTCCCTCGGGTGCAGAATGATTTGTAACTCGTGCTAACTGTATACCCCAAAAAAAAGATGAATTG